>APFE031538488.1:11677-26317 GCA_000404065.3 Pinus taeda | reverse complement strand
CTACTCTTACTACTGCTCATTTCCATCTGACCGCTTCCAACACATGTTGACCCCATAGATCTCCTGATCCTTAGGTGGTGTCTCCTGACCCTACAGAAGTTGATCAAGCTAGTGATAACCCCTTATCCACTTATTGTGGAATATATTTCCTCTCAAGAAGTCCCGTCAGTACCTCCTGATGCTGGTCAGAAACTCCATCCCAATATGGAATATGATCAAGTTCTTTTTCCCACACAGGCTGCCCCTCCACTTGCTCCACATGACTCCATTGATGACAAGCCTCCCTGGTTATTCAACTTAGAGGTAATGGATATATCCACTAATAATCGTAGGGAGGGTGTGCCTCTTTCTGCCTCTAGTCTCCCCAATTTAGAACATGTAAATTTTAGCAACGTAAATCTTGAATCGACCAGGGGAATCTCCTTAGCCCTCCTTGGAAGTACCACCCATGGATCGAGTCATGTATTGGGATTCTACTACCAAACTTGCCAACGAATTTTCCGTCTCCTTACCACCTGTTGATGAGTGTCTCGTACCTCCTTTATGTCTTGATCCTACCTTATGTCCTTAAGTTAATTTTGAGAGCATGACTATGTTAGAATGTCCTTGGCATGGTCAACCTTTCTAGATTGGGCAGTTTGATTTTCTTTGGCATGGCCCCACATTGGTGAGCCATATGATCCCCTTACCAGCCATGAGTTTGTGTATCATAACCCTTGGCTTGTGCTTGGATGTGGGCACTCTTCAACGTGATCTATCGGACTATTTTGTGCTTGTATATATTGTACATAGGAGTGTGATGTGAGTATTTTTCATGCCTTTTTTATGCCAAAAATCCAAAAAAAATTACAAAAAGAAGAAAATATTGTTATGTTTTTACCTCATCCATGTTTATTTCTTTTGTTATGTGATTTAACCATGGGCCTAACCTTTTTGGATGGTTTTTATAGGATAGGGTGGTGTTTTTATTGTGACATCCATTGGACCTTAGGTGTGTTTACCTTGAACCCGAAACATAGGGGTAGGTCATATCTCACCATCACCAATGCATTATTAACCATCAATGCCAATTTTATGCCTTAGGTCTGACCCCTTCAGGTTGCAACTTTTCCCACTTCCTTTTTGCATGTCGTAGCTTGGTGGTAGAGCTTACCCACTCCTGGACACCTTAGTTAGCACCTTTTTTTCCATTTTGGTGTCCATGTAGTGATTTTTTTACTCCTTTTCAGAATTCCTCCTTCTTACCTAGCATGACCTAGAATCTGAGCCACATGTCCTCTTCTTTGTCTCTTTTCTACTTATACCCCAAGAGGATTCCACCATTTGTACCCCTTGTGATTGCCACTTTTTATCAGCTTACTTTTACATGATGAGCCTTGGCTTCTCTCTTCCATCATCATCATATGCTTGACCTACCATCCACTTTAACTTGGTGTTTACCCTTTCTTGGAGGAATAGCTGTAGTGAGTGGTCCTATTAGCTCACCTCTTGTCCTCAATGTGTCATGAGAATTTCCAACACTATAAGAACCAGTTTCTATCCTTTATACCACTCGTTGCTCTAGGAGGATTTTTCTTTAAGCTCTTTTCAGACTCCTCAATTTAGAAAATATTGTCGAGTGAACTTATCTATTTCATGCTCATTAAAGTACATGAAGTGTTGTTTACCCAATATAAGTTTAACCATTTTCCGGATTGAGATAGACTAGTTACAAAAAAGGAATACCCTAGTATACTGTTGCTAGGAGGTTTCCCCTTATATACTTTTATCTGTATTTCAGGCTTGGGGGACAACTTTATGAAAAATGAGCTTATAAAAAGAGAAGGGAGGGAACATATTTTTCCATCTGTCATCGAAATGGTAGCATTAGTTGCATTACACTTGAACATGGTACATGTTTGTTTCATTATCTCACACTTGGGTTTTAACTTTCCTAGGAGCCATACCGTCCATATGATTATCTTTACTCCTTCGGATGGTTACTCTTCCAGTCATATGGAGCGTACTTCGATGCCTCATGTGTCATTGCATGATATCACATGATGTTCATTATTCATGCTGCCAAGTCATTTTTGTGTCGTGTTGCTATGTGTTCAAGGGAAGTCTCAACCTGTGTTGGCCATCTGTAGTAGCCTGTTGACCTTTTTGTGTCAACCATTCCTATTTCAATTGTACTTCATCACTTCATGAATAAATCCATTCATCACATCATCCTGGTCTGTTCCATGTCGATTGATGGGGGATACATTAAGGCATTCCTTTGATATATCTTCTCTTGTCGACTTTAGCTCATTATACAAGAGTTTGATCTAGGAACCAGTAGTACCTTGGAGATTGTAGAACTTAGTGGCTAGATTCATCGCGATCAATAATGGGTTTGGCTTCTGATTCATAGAGTTCACTGGTTTTCGACATCTGCTCATTTATTCACACTTAGTGGACTGTACTAGGTACCTTGGGGTCCATTTTCCTCGTTGATGGATTCCCTCACGTCTGTTACTAGTTCACCTCATTGGCTGGTAATCAGGGGGTTGCTACCATACTCGACTTTAGCTCATCTATTTAGTTGGTGTAGATTCATACCATTGGGGTTATTTCAAGGACCCTATGTTAGGGATATCTCACTCTTATATGGAATCCTTCCTAGGTTGTGTTCGAGTTATCTATAATTCAAGTACTTTGTGGACTATCTTGAGACACATATCTATCTGTTATGTGTCCATAGTCGTACTGATGTATAATGTGACATAGATCCACATTGTATTTGTTGGTGGCTATGCTCTATATGTTAAGTCACATGGATCCACTATGTATGTCTTCATGGCCATTTTCTAGAATTTCATGTCATGGATCCACAATGTATTTTATGGCAGCCATGTTTAGTATTTTCTTATGAATGAGCATGGGTATGCCCGCCTCGGGGATGTTATCAACATAATCCAAACTTTAGCATTTGAGTTCCTTCGATCCATCTTCCTAGTCTTGGTTCCTTCCTCCCATTTTGAGCTTTGAGTATTATAATACATTTCAGCCATCAGTTTCCCTCCTGACCTCATGCATTAGGGGGCATCTGTTATAACCCTATTTACCACTCCATTATAGTGATAGAAATCCAATATCAACTTACCTAAGTTTTTTGGCTAAAATACATCCCTTTTTACCTTTTCTTTTACTTATGTGAGATTTATCCCATGATAAAAGGGTGGAATTACATGATTGAGTTATGTCTGATAATTAATTTTCCAAAATATTATAACTATGAGATAATTATCATTTCTTAATTGGGATATTTGAGAAAAATCTCATAATTGTGAAAAAGGTTTCTAGAGTTTTCCATTCCCAAGGAGATGAACTTGACCCACTTGTGTATGAGTTGGCTAGGGGTCCATTATTGTAGAATTTTCGTAACTTTTCAAGTTGCTAGGTGTTTAGATACATTCTTGTGGAGGATAGAATGAGCCTATATAATCTCACCAAGAGGAAATGGGGTAAAAGTTGGAAGTATCCAAACATATCATGAGAGCTATGTTGTATTATGAGAGGAGACCATAATACAATCTGGAGGAGAGGATCTTATTTGTTGAAGGTATAAATATGATGTAATTTCATTTATATGGTTAATACAAATCTATGTTTGTTCCCCTTATGTCAGTTTTGCAGTAATTTATATGTGTGGTTTCTAGATGTTTTGAGTTGATGATCTTTTGCAGAATATCACTTCTCATCCTTGTTTGGTTTTTTTTATCTGTAGTATTTGGATCGGGAGTGGATGAAAGAGATCACTTGATTGGAGCCCAAGGATTCTACATTAGGCACGAAACCCTTCATCAACTTGCAATGAGGCAAGGTACTTGCTCATACTTTATAGCATTAGAAATTACATTGAAGCTGCATGCATGTCCATTTGAATTAGGGATTGATATTAGATTGTATTATCCATTCTCTTTTGTTATTTGGTGATCTCAATTGAGAATGATATCACAAAGAAATAACTCCTTACATAATTAATTGCAACATGTGGGTAGTCATTGAAGGGTCTGGGCAAAGTTATCCATCATCGCATTCCTTTGTCACTCGAGGGATTCCTTGAGAAAAAAATTGAAAGGATCTATTGCCCCCTTGTCTTTATTTTCTTCCACCATGGGAGGCCGTCAGGGTTTGCAAGGCTAGTCTAGCAAAGGTTCAACCAGTTCGAGCCCTAACTCCTTATACCCTAACCTCGTTGGGGACATGCAAAGAAAAATAGAGAAGGAGCAGACCCGCTCTAATACCATTAATCCAGACTTATGCAGGAATGCAACAAAATGTAGAGATACCCATATACATAGAGATGCCACATAAATAAAACTTCATTTCATTAATTTCAAGAACTAAAATATGCTTACATACCTAAATAAAAATAAATTATCTTGGGCGATGGTAGCTTATATTTGAGAAGGGATGTGGTGGATACATGTCTATGAACTATGTTACAATGAGGTTTGAGGGCCTATTTATTATTTAACAATAAGGGAAAACCTAAACAACCAAAACCCTAACCCTAGGGGATGAGATGCCAAGAGTTTGTGGGCCCTGTTGGTGTTAGTTGGGTAGCCAACTTCCCGGGGTCATAATTTGGTCATAGTATCTATGTTTGGTGTGTATGATACCTTCTTGGAAATATCTTTGTAAGTACTATAGGATTTGCAGTAAGCCCTTACCTAAAATAATGGGCATGTTGCAGACCTTAAAAAAACGTTGTTTAGAGGGTTAAAACTGCTCCTGAATTTCAGGACCCAAAAAACTACTAAAAATAGTAAATGCTACAATAAACAAGGAAACAGATGAAACTGACTGGAGCTATAGGTGGAATAGGTGGGTGGACACCAATATCCACTTGGATCACCAATACCACGGTAAAATATCATCATTATGCCAATACCTAGGACACATGTACATGGTAATCTCGAAACCAATACCATGGGAAAATACCATGGTTATGCTAATACCAAGGACACATGTACCCTGGTAATATCCAAACCAATACCATAATAAAATACCATGGTTATGTTAATACTAAGGACACATGTACCATGGTAATACTCTATTCATGAAAGTATGCAAGATACATAAGTAAACTTGAGAAAAATCTCAAACTACAACACAATCACATGCAATAGATCTATATACATCAAACACCATCTAGTGCATGCATCAACATCTCTAGCACCTATAGCAGCATCTCCAACACCTATAACAACATCATCAAGTCATCCAACTATCTCCAACATTCGTAGAGGCACCTCTAACACATGTACCAACATATTCAATGCTTCCAACAGACGTAGAATCATACGAAACACTTGTAGCAGCAATCCAACCTCCTGCAAAAGCAACATATTTAACATATGTAGAAAAATATCAACACAACATGTCGTGAATCCATCTCTACTTAGCCTCCAAATCTCTTCTGCTAGTCATGCCACAACCAATTTGACATAAATGCCAACCATCTGAACACTGCAACAACCAAATGCTCATCTCTCAACATAATTAGATTGACATAAGCATATGACAAGTAGCACCATGACCCCGTTGACATCAATTCCAACACTAAAATTCCAACAAGTTCCCCCTTTGGTATTGATGTTAGCCTCAATCCAAAATCTAAGGCCGATCTCCATACACTCTCCAAAACTAAAGCTGCAACACTAAAACTGATCTCTATCCATCCAATTCCCACCCCCTCTTGGACATTAATGGGAAAGGCCCATACCATCACTAAATAATAATTCCAACAATGTGTTGGATGAGAGAAGTACTCCCCCTTTCATACCGAACACCATGTCAATGCATATCAAAGAAGTCAACTGTCAACCGGTCTTTGCCAATACCATGCCATCTTTGAAACTAAACATGCTCCCCCTAAGCATGTAATGGACCTGCAATGACACACTTTTGTTGTTGTTGTAGAAACACATCTTCCTGTTGCAATAAGCCTCCTTTCCAAGTGCAAGAGACTACTCTTCATGAACCATGATTCTAATTGACTTTGAGCAATGACAGACAATGAATTACAATACATGCAATGCTTCATGGGGAAAATACAAGGCTATGAAAAGTACATAGAATTGAAAAATGACTCCTCTACATGTATCATCAACCAAGACTTATATGACCCAAGTTTGCATCATGCACCTAATGTAGTGGGGCTACATAAAATATATACAAAATAATACATGGCATTGATCCATACATAGCTAATGAAAAGACATACTAGACACCATGGGCCTCTCCATAAGCAATATGCCAACAAGATAGAACAATAAGGGTACATGGATTTTATGATTGCACAAAAAGGTGTTCTCCTATGTGCATCCCTGAAATAATGATATAACATGAGTACGTGACAAAAATGAGTAAAAAAGTATGATGCATACAATCCATGGCATATGCATCAAGTACAAGACCCCCATGATCAATGATATACTCTCTCGATGTGTAGCAACAACAATATAAGAACTAGAAACATCATGTGCTAGTGTACGTCCACGCAACATCTTGGTCATCATCATCCCAACAAACAAGATCATGAAAACCACTAGCAACCACCACCATGCTCCACATGTGCATCAACAATAAAATCAATTGATAGCATCATCATATCAATATGGCATAGAATCAACAACAAATACATCCCCATCATCATAAAGCATCCGTGAGGCTCATCGATATAGTAGCATCAACATAAGCCCTAAGAAGAAAATGAACAAGCAAAAACAACATCACTAGAAGCATATGAATCAATATGCATTGTATCCAAGGAGAATCAACAAGAAACTATGCATCAACAACAATAGTATAAGATTTAGCAATAGAGAACCATCAACAATATATACTCATCATCTTCTTGACCTCATTCCATCAACGCCCACTCTCTCTATGTATGAGAAGAAATATAAATCATCATGACCCAAACATATGAATATCCAACGCATCATAAGGAACATCATATTCTCTCTCCATGCAATAGTAACATATGACTTAGCCATCTAATACATATCAACAACATGCATGATTCATCTAAAAATTAAAACATAAGCAATAAGGTGTATACTCTAGATGAGCCAACTCTAACACATCATCTGATCTTTGTGGAAACAAAAAATATAATAAATCATGTCATAACTATGGTCTAGCAATGAGACACTAGTAGCATGTCAATTTTTCCATGCAACCATACTATCTCATCCAACTAGTAAAGTGTGGTAACAACAATAAAAATCATCTTGCATCGACTCAAAGTCAAATATATGCACAACGAGCTCCTCAATGCTAAAACACTCTGTAGGTCCATTTGGAAGCACAAATTTTCCCCCTAAATGTATGACATCCTCATCACATCACAATCATGCATATAAGAATACTACATGACTTCCATATCATCAAAAGTATCAATGAAGGCTTCAACATGAATTTGTTCCAAAATCTATCAATAACAATATGCTTGATCCAAATGATATTCAAATGGGAAAGAAATACATCACAAATAAAAGTACAATTCAAACCTCATGAACTCCCTGTGAACACATGCATCTCTTACAATATACATATATGTCTTCATGCACTCTTTCATATATGGTTGCACATCCAAAAAACTACATGCAACGATAGGCTCCCCTTGAGACCAAGGAGGCCTCAGTTTTTGGTGGGAGTTCCTTGCTACTATTTTCTCCTCCAAACTTTCATATGTGGGTCCTTCTACTTCTTATGCAATTGGCCTTTCGTATTTTTCTCCCTCTAATTCAATCTCATGTAACACTTGGGCAACTTGCAACCCTTGGCCTTATGGCCAATATTGTCACACACAAAACATCTAATTTGACCAAGGAACTGAGGAATAGATTGATATCTTCTACTGAAATTATTTTTATTCCTTGCATGTGACCTGTAGTCAATAGCCCTATGGCCAAAATTATTGCATGAGAAAGAAATAACCATAAAATGGACGGTTATACATGAATGATGGTAATCTTATTTGCATGCAGGATTAATGTAAGTTCTTCTTTGGCTACTCCTTTTGATGAAATAAATTGATTTATTCACTATTGAAAATTGCAGCTATATGTCCATGTACTCCACATTTATAATATCTCCAAATTCTATTCTTCTTCTTTCACCTTCTTTGCTTGTTCTTCCACTTCTTTCATGGATGATGATTCTTATTTTTCTCACTACTCTAGCTACTCCAACAATTTTTTATTTCCTTATAGATGCTTGAGCATTATATTTTATCCTTTCTAATTCATCTCTTGCATATTTTTCTTCAGCTTTTAATTTTTGGTGCTCATCCTTCAACTCCTTATACTACTTCCTCATTCCATTTTTTATTTTTCTTCCTTCTTCTAGTAGAGTTTTTAGATCTGAAATTTGTTCTTTGAAAGAACACTTCTTTTCAACAAAAAAATTCAATAATATTTTATATTTCCTTTCATGAGCCTTTTAATCTTTACTTCTAGTGCCATTATCTTTGATTTATCATCATATTTGTTGTTGATCTTCCTTTTTTGTCTCTCAAGATTGATGCTTAATCTATCACTGCTATCACTAGGGATTTCATCATCTTCTTCTGGGCGATCGGTACCTTCATATTCTTCTTGTGAGGAGGCTTGATTTATTACTGCAATATGTGTTGAATCCTTTCCATTTTTCTCCATCTCTGAAAAATGAAATTTTCCTCCATCTCTGAAAAATGAAATTTTCCTCCAAGATACACACTTTGCAACCTATCCAACATCTCTTTTGCAGTCTCACAATGTCTCACAAAAAGAATGTCATATTTTGAAATCCCATTCAAAATAATCCCTTTAGCTCTATCATTAAATTCATCTGTAACTACAAATTCTACTAACAACAAAATATTTTCATCAAGAGATAGAAAATATGAATTCAATCTCATCCTTCAAGTTGCAACTTTACCTTCATGAAGCATTGGAATTCCTTGCCAATCCATTTCAAAAAATCTCCAAAAATCATGCCAAAACTCCCAAATCCACTCTCCAACAATCAGGGTTGTAACTGAAATCCCCACTCTAATACCAATTTTTGAAAGGTTCATCACTATTGAGATGGGGGGGGGGAGGGAGGGGGGGGTGTTGGTTGGTGAATCACTAGTGAAGGCACTAATAATTTTTTCTCCAAATTATTATTCATTAATCATGCATAAAGTAGAACACAAAAGCATAGATTAGAGCATTAAATATAAACATGAAACCATGAAATAAATCAACACAATGGAAACATATATTTCTAGTGGAAAACCTCTCTAGGGGAAAAAACTTCTCGTTGCTGCTACGTGGCTCAAATATTATATTATGTCAAGAAAATTATTTACACAGAGATTCAACCAGATACTATAAAATGGAGACTCTTTCTCATGCATACCTATGGACTACCATCCACTAAAGGCCCAATCAATGATTCTCATCTGGTTACTCTTGAACTAACAAATGAATCTATAGACTCCTATCTCCTGGAGGCCACCACGATAAATGAGCCTCGCCCAATTTATTTCAAACTATCCAATTACCATTGGATTGATAAAATTGATCAATTATAGTTAATTCATCAGAGTCACTCAACTCCAATCCTCTATGTGGTTCTCGTTTCATACATTTTCAGGCTGGAACCAAGAACTACTCAACATGAACACCACAACAACATATCTTCAAGGCATAGAATCAAAACTCAAAACATCACCAAAAACCACATCACAATCTCACCAATCACTGCATAAAATAATTTGATCAACACATCAACTAAAACCTTCTATTCAATAAATAAAAAGGCTCAAAACTAAATTTTGCACTCAAACAATAAGATGCAGAATATAGTAAGAGGAAATAATATCCAAATACACCTGCAATCAAGCTATATTTCACCTATTATTTTCTATATAAAATAATGGTTGAAGCATACTTCAGCTAACTACTGCAACAACGGTAAACTGCTTCAGAAAAATTGCATCACACAACCCTCACATAGCTTGCACACTCTTCTCCGCTCTCACACTCACTCAACACATCAAGAGAATCAACCCAATATTCTAAAAAAAATATATCTCAAATTATCCTCAAAATTATCCAAATCAATACCATAAGAAGATACCATGGTATACCAATACCTAGGACATCTGTACCATGGCAATCTCCAAGCCAATACCATGGGAAAATATCATCATTATGCCAATACCTAGGACACTTGTACAATGGTAATATCCAAACCAGTACCACATGAAAATACCATGGTTATGATAATACTAACGACACTTGTACCATGATAATATTCAAACCAATACCACAGGAAAATACCATGGTTATTCTAATACTAAAGACACTTGTACCATGGTAATACTCTACTCACAGAAGTATGCAAGATGCGCAAGAAAGACTAAGAAAATGATCAAACTACAATACAATCATATGCAATAGATTTAGATACATCAAAAACCATATAGTTCTTGTAGAAGTATCTCTAACACCTGTAGTGGCATCTCCAACACCTGCAGCAACATCTCCAACACTTGCAATAACATAGTCAAGTCATCCAATTGTCTTGAACATCGATTAAGGCACCTCCAATAATGTAGCAACATATCCAATGATTTCAACTCATGTAGACGCATATGCAATGCCTGTAGTAACAATCCAACTTCCTGCAGAAGTAGCATCTTAAACATATGTAGCAACATGCCAATGCAATATGTCCAGAATCCATCTCTACTCAGCCTCCAAATATCCTGCACTAGTCATGCCACAACCAAGTTGACATCAATGCCAACTTGCAAAACCAACCAGCTGAACATTGCAATAGCCAAACACTCATCATTCATCCTCATTATATTTACATAGGCATATCAAAATTAGAACCATGACCCTATTGACATCAAAGGCAACACTACAATGCCAACCCAAGTAGCACCATGATCAACACTGAGTGCCACACAAATTCCTAGTGGGAGACAAAGTTTGGTTGCATTTGATTAAAGAATTCCTTATAGGACCCCTTCGAAAGATTCTTCCACTTTTATATGGACTTTAAATCATCACTGAGGTTGTGGGTGATAATTATTTTGAGCTAAGTATTCACCCCCTCCTTGGCTTACACACAATGTTCAATGTGGAGCTCCTTCAGCCATACTTTCCACCATTATTGGACACATCAGAGATATCAGAGTAGTTAAATCTAACAGAGATAAAATCCAACTACATGGAATATAAAACCATTTATTACACCATGGACACTAAATTTAATGGAACTCGCCAATATAGGATATAACTTTATAAGGTTATCAAAGCAGGGAAAATCTTGCACCAAGGAAAATGTATTACCTAGGCCCAAGTTCAACAAAAAATTCCCTATCTAATGGGGGATATCAATGAAATGGATATCATTGCTTCCTAATGGGGGAGGAGTAACATAGGTTTATATGAATGGCCACCCACCTATTCCACTGGCTCAAATCACAGTTCTCCATCTTGGAATTATTTTTTACAGTTTTTTGGGAACCAAACTTTCAGGGTCATTTTTAGGCCTTAATTGACATTTTATTGATGTGGAAATGGATTAGGAAATAGCCATATGATATTTCCTTTTCCCAATGAAAATGTGTAATCCTCATTTAGACCTTTCCAATGGGCTACCAAGCATACTAAATGGAGATCATATGAAAATGTTACGACCTTGAGAAGTTGATGTACAAACTAGTCCCATTGGGGCGATAAGCCTTTTGGTGTTTCATATCCTAGGGTTAGGTTTTTGGATTTTTAGTGTTTTTTCATTACTGATTTATGTTTAAAAGTGCATTTCATCCTCATTGTAATTCATTATGAAAAATGCACGTACCACTTCTCTTCTTAGAGATAAGCTACCACCATTCAAGTGAGTTTTTTTCATTTCCGCATTATTTATAGTTTCACCACATTCCATTTACTAATAAAAGTCAAGTTTTAGTGTATCTATGTGTTTTTTTATGAATCTGCATTTCATTTTGTTCCCTTCATACATACATATCAACGATATATGATTCTATACTCCTTTCTATTTGGAAATGATCCTTTATGATTGGAATTATAGGTTATTCATTTTTAGGAAACATGGATTGTATTTATGTGTCTTCATGTATTAATTCCTTTGGAATTTCCCTGAATTGAGAAAAATTAATCGAAATTATTTAGTGAAGTTATAGGTGGATGAGTTAATTGAGTGTGTTATCGATTTTTATGAAGAGGTGTGCAAATTACACTTGATTAATGTGTTGGAAATAATACTGAGAGGGGGGGTGAATCAGTATTATCAAGTCAAATATTCCTTTTTAAAAATAGATGATATACGCAACTTCAGTTAGTTAAACCCGCATATATATGCAACTATGTAGAAGGAAACTCACGTATACAAAACAACCTTTTAATTTACTTAATCTTTCTGATGATGAATGTTAATCTGTGATGCAGAATCAAATAACCAGTAACCAGAGACAGTAAAGCAGAGTAGAAAGACAATCACACACAAGAACACAAGATATAAGGTGGAAACCCAATGTGGGTGAAAACCACCTGCTGCAATTCGTCTCTATCTTTCTTTAATTAGAAACTTCTTTTTACAATTGTACTAGTGCAGTCCTTACCAGTACGCAGGCTGCAACCTGCAGAGAGCTACAACCCTCTCTCGTTTTCCAGCTTCTCCTGGAAGGGAGCTACAACCCCCTTAGCTCTTGCACTAGCCAAGATACTAATACGTAGGTGCTGGCCTACAGAAGGCTACAACCTTCTCTTTCTTCCATGGACCACGTTTCATAAATTTTCAGACTGGATCCATGAACATCAATCAATCATCAAGAATCAACCAATCTCCTTTTCACCAATTAGATCTGAATCAAGTAGATACTTCTCTGACAGCTGTACCCAAAACATAGTACCAGAAACCACACACCAAGATCTGAACCCAGAACACTGCAGCAATAAACAGAAGCAACAAGATCACAACTCAAAATATATACGCTACTTTAACAGCCTAAAACCTGCGTGCATACGCTTCTGTGTATGGAACAACCTGCGTATACGCTTCTTTACTTCACAAAACTTGCGTGTATATGCGCCTTCGCTTCACTGAACCTGCGTATAGATGTATAAAGGATAATTCACTCTTTCAGATATTCAATCATTAATTAACCCAGATTATCAGACTTGTAGATCAAGCAAGCGCCACTTCTAGCAGATCAAAATCATACAAAGATACTATCATTCAAGCTTAAATATTATGACCCATCAATAGAACTTATCCTCCTTTTTGCGCTAAGGTTCCTCCTTCATTCAGATCCAGATCTGCATCATTACCAATATACCAGCTCTAGCGCTTTATCAGATCTTCAATAATAATTCCGATTCACATTTGCCACATGATCTCCCTCCTCTTTTATAATCTTAGGCCTTCCTCAATACCATGATCCAAAACCATAACATTTCAATACCATGAACCCAAAACTAGGGATGAACACATCCGACGAGATGCCATGGTCCAAAACATAGGTTCAAATCCCAAGAACTAACTACCATGGACCAAAAGTATGATCCCCAACATATACACGTTTTTGTAATATATAACCCGCGTGTATACGCGTCTTCGTCTAGATGAACCTGTGTATATGTATTTTTCTTCTTTCTGAGTGCCTGAACTGAGATCTGTTACCAAAGAGAGTTGCCATCAAGGAAAACACCTGCACCATAGCTCCAAACCTGTGCCATAATCCCAACAATCTCCCCCTTTGGACTTGATGGCAACACCAGGATCCTCAAGATCATTCTCCCCCTTTGTCATCAAGGGCAAAGGGTTGTGCTCCCCCTGAGTACATGCTGAAATCTTTGCCCTGCTATGCTGACCATGCTCCCCCTGACTGTAAGCAATATTTGCAAAAGATGATCTACAAGACGGACCATGACCTATACATCATAAAAGATCTTCCTATCACCAAAAGACTCAATACATACATCCCTTACCAAACCAAGTGGGGATCATCCTCCCAACCAAGTGGGAATACATCAGAAATTTACATATGATGACCAAATACATTACATCTTCATCCCAGGCATAGTGGGGAAACCAATATAGGTCGTTACATGACCTTGACACCATATAAGAAAAAGATACATGACATAGAGACGAAATATTTAGAATAAGACTTATGAAAGTCACCAACAACTGATAGCAGCAGAAACTTTCAATCACCATTCAGAACAACAACCAAGATTTCCTTCTATTCTCCCTCTGCCTTTGTTTCACCAACAACAACTGAGAACTAGAACCAAAAGCTTCTAAGATAATGCCAACAATACATTATTAGAAGATTATCTGCTCCCCCTGAGCTTGTGCCGGATGGTCTCTGTCAGACCCATATTAGACAATTTTCAAACAGTCCTTGTTACTTCTGATATCTATCAAGCCTCCATATACACGACTTTCTCCGCACCAACCGGTGTATGTACACGGATCCTCCACATGAAACTCGCGTACACCCATTTTCTCTGAAACTGACAAGATTTAACAGCAAGATGATACATCAACTACTCCCAGCTTCTGTCTGAGATATTCAAAAGTTTCCCTGGG
>APFE031538481.1:228103-295704 GCA_000404065.3 Pinus taeda | reverse complement strand
GTCCTTAATTACAACATCATGAGGTGAGAATTCAATGATTTTACCTTCACCTGAATGAGTTATCTGATATACAGATAGAAGGTTGCAGGATAAGGCTGGAACACATAATACATCATTAAATTAACCATTGTCTAGATCAATAGTTCTAGTCCCTACAACACTAAGAGATCTGTCATCACCAACATATATATTTTTTGTGTTACAATCATTTAAAGAAGAAAACATGGCCTTGTTTTTGGCCATGTGATAAGAAGCTCGAGAATCAATGAGCCACTCATGAGAATGAGAAGAAGAAGATACATTTAGTGCATAACCAGACCGAGATGCTTGACAACCACATGCAGAAAGTGCAATTCCTAAATACGAAGTTGAAGTTGAAGAGTGCTCCAAATGGATGTTATGCTTCTTCATTGTTGCTTCCAAGGCTTCCATCTTCTTAAACCATTTGGATTCTAAGCATCCATCTTGATTACAAAAGTGGGAATTTCTATCAGTGTTCTTCCATTTGTTTTTATTTGCCCTATCATTTTGTTGAATTGATTTTTCATTTTGAGACTAAAATTGCGTAAGACCCTTGTTTGGTTTAGGACCATTCTTTTTAGGATATTGCTTCTTAGGATTCTTTGAATTTGGTTTTTGCTGGGTGACTAAGGCTTTCTTAGAAGATTTTCCAAGATTAAGAAGACCAAGATGTAAGATTTTTCCTTATTTCTCTTCTTAAAGAATCACAAATGGCATCAAAGCAGGGGAACTTGTAATCTTGTCCTTGATAAATAAAGGCTTCTCTAGTAGAATGGAAGGTGAAAACAAATACAGAGTAGGATGGCCCCAACTTAGTAAGAAAGGAATAGATAAGGCTACCATCTTCTTTTATAACCTTAACACCTTCCAAGAGAAGTTTAAGGGTCTTGAACTTTGACAAAAAATCTTCAATGGAAGATAAATTATTGGGGTCCAACGTAAGCAACTCATTTTTGAGTTGATGGGCTCTAATTTCATTTTTAATTCCAAAAACTTTAAGGAGTTGTTTCATTGCTTCCTTAGGGGTATCAAGTTCTACGATATGGAATCTAAGGTTTAGAGAAATAGACATCCCTATCAAACCACATGTTTTATCTTGCCTATTTTCCCATTTGGTTTCCTTATCTTCATCTTTAGGTTTAATTTATTGGCCTCCGACTATTCTGTAAAGACCTTTACTTCTAAGTAAATCCACAATGTAGGACCACCATTGGAAGTAGTTCGTGCTATCAAGAATAACTTGGCATGGACTTTCCATTTTAGTAGAAACTGAAGCAGTATGTTTTGAAACTAAGTGTTCCAATAGAAAGATCTCGAAAAATTAGGCTGATTTAAAAAAAAAAAAAACGACTCTACAAATGGCTTCCAGATGAAGAAATTATGGTTTTTTGAAGAAAATTTGTTGAAGATGCTAACAAAGTGCGTGAATGTGAGGAAGTGAATGATACTTTTATATTTAAAAAAAAATCGCCCCCTTAAAAAATATATATTTTATGCGACCCACTTTTATAAATAAGTGGAAGTCACTTTTACAATGGTACTTTATGAGCTACTCACTAAATTGTAACTTAAATAAAAGATAAAGAGACTTTAGAATTATAAGTGACTCACTTTTTATAATGGGTGAGAACAATTTTGCATAAAGTAACTTTAAAATATAGTTACATGTGTTTTTTGAAAAAGTAACTCAACAAAAAGAGAGACTTGAACCCAAGACCTCTATTCTCATAAAGTAACTTTGCACCAAGTGAGCTAGTCTAAAAGGTTAGTAATTTTTGGAAAAGAGGAAGCTTTTTTTTTTTAATCACTGAAGCTTTGGGGTGCTTGCTTACTTGAAAAATCCATTTCTGCCTACAAAACAAAAAACCACACAATCCAACACGGACATACAAAAAAAAAACCAAACCTTATGGCTTGAAGTTAGCTTTCACTGGAAACTAAATTTTTTCCTCTATGTTTTTTATTTTCCGAGATCACACAAAGGCACGGCAGAAAAGACTCGCATAGGCATGAGAAAAATCCTTCCTTTTTGTTTCTGATTTGCCTAGATCGCATAAACGAAAGGTACAGATCTAGTAATAAAAAATAGAGAGAAATAAATCGAAATAAACAGATAAATAAATAACTAAAACTGCAAATAAAGACTGTATACCTCCATATCTTAAAAACGACACAGCTAGGGCTACCAGAAACCTTTTTGCGTGAAACTAAAGGGGTTCCTCACTGGAACAGATGCTCTTAACATAATAGAGCATTCCTCTTGGCCTGAAAGTGGTAAGAAATAATAGATCTAGGAAACAACAATCGGATGTATTTGTATCGGTTTTCGATTTGGATCACCAATAGATGCAACCCTCAAATAGCTCTGATATCATGTAGGAATTTACAGGGTAAGTTCCTCAGTTAGAACACCAAATGAAACCACTCACAAATAGATCATAGATCAATACACCAGTATTTTTGACATGGTTAAAACCCTCAAAGAGGGAAACAACCCATTGTCTGAGCTAACGCGACCACTTCATGCAATTTATTAATAAAAGAATGAAAATTTCCATAAGCTTCTCTCATGAACAGTAACCTTACAAATGACCCTCCATGCTCTTTAAGTAGAGATCATGGACCAATTAGGTGTTAAGACACGGATCAAGTGTTGGTAATACCGAGGAGAGAATGAACCGTCAGATTACTTCATGTCTAGAACATATCGTGACCGTTGGATTGTAAGTTACAAAAGTACATTGTAAAGAAACACACTTTACCTAACTCTATACTAGACCAAGTTATACTTAACTATTTCCTATGTGTCGGAATATCCTAACAGTTCATTCAATTGCTATCCTAGGTTCTTGAGATGAGGGAATGGAAATGTTTAGTAGCATTGGTACTTGTGCGAAGCCTAATGGAGAGCTCGCTTAACTCTAGATGCTAATAAACTTATTGAGTACCATAACACTCTCAAAGAGAGGGCTCTTGGGTGGTTCATAAGTTGTTTTCTATAAACCAAAATCCCTCTATAGATGAGGTTTGATGGGAATTTGTTCAAGAATTTAAACTTCCGTAGACAAATTAGTAGGGGTTGTCTGAGTTGTGGGAGATCAAACAAAGATAAGGGGAAACTACATGGAAGATGATGCAACGATTTAGGGATGAAGTTGGAAAGATGAGTTACCCTATTGATCCTAATCACCAGCAGGATTGATTCATTAATGATTTGTTGCCATTAACTTAGACACCATTGACTGACCAAAAGATCGAGACTCTTCAAGATGTGTTGGAACAAGCCACCTAGATTGAAGTTATGGCAGGGTACCCTCATGAGAACCAAGGGGGATCTGTTTCCAATGATCCTGCCCTTATTGGACTACAATATTAGATTGCTAATCTGACAGAGAAGTTAAAAGATATGCACTTTCCATGACCAGTACGACCTCAAGTGTGGTGTACTAATTTCCATGTTGAAGGACATCACACTACGAAATGCTAGAGACTGAGGGGAAAAGGTATATCCTTCATGCCTATAGGTCCCTCTCAATCCTTTCCTAATACTAGAGTTTCACAAGTTGGTACGCATAGTTTATATCAAGGTTGTACTCAATTTCATGCTTTCCCCAGCTGGCAAAGTTCATCTTCGATTGAGTATTGTGAAATATGACGTGTGTATGGAAACCTACCCCACCTTTGTCCTATCTTACAAAAATAATCAATTGTCCCAAACAATGTCTTCTACAAGTTTTGTGGGTCACCAACCCATCACAAAAATTAGTGTAGAGCTTTGGATGCTCTGGTTGACCGGTTAGATCATTCTGCCTTTAGAATAAATGAAACTCCATGAAGGTGAGGAGGTGGAGGAACAAGAGGGGGAAAGACTAGAGGAAGAGGTCTAATACTTGTGACTATCTATTACCCTGAAGGCCTTGGTGTTCACAATGCAGAGTAAACACACATGCAACAAAGGATTGTCCCAAATTGATTGATAGGTGGGAGGATCAAAATCGACAGAGAGGAGAAAATTTGATGAATGCATAACCTCAATAACTTGAGCCAATCCCTATTTCTAATATTAATATAGTGACTCGAGGAGGAAAGAGAATAGGAGAAGACTTGGGTGTCCTTGGGCAGCTAGCGGTGATCAGAACTGCATTGCCTAAGAGGTCATATGAATCTATGCAATAGAAAGAATACTATAGGGATGCAACCAAAATTTTCAAGCAGCTCACGCTGACCCTTAACCCTCAATTAGAAAAACTAGAGAAATCAAGGTTGGGGAGCTTGAGGCCCTCACAAGACATGCCCTAGCCTGTGCTAGAATGGTTTAATCTATTCTTAGAAATTATGAGCGATGAGAAGATGTCGAGCCAGTTGTGGAAGAAACTCAAGGTTGTTGTTAAGGATGGAGAGTGCTCTTAGAGGGACTTATCTCTCTAAATTTTCTAGAAAGGCACCCAAGCGAGTTTGGTGAAATAAGAGGAGGATTGGAAGGGCCATCTTTAGATTGTAGTATTCTAGATCAAGGATTCTATGCTAGGTTTTGGCTCTATCCTTAACATCCTACTAAGGAAGACCTAGGAAGCCCTTGGGAAACCCAAACTAGCATTTTCCCCAATTTAGTTGTGAATGGATAATTAGTATTGTATTATTCCTATTGGACGTTTGGAGGATACTGAGGTGGATATCATAGGGGTGAAGACATATGAAAATTTTGAAGTGATAAACATTATGGGAGACAAATACCCCTATCTTACACTTCTTGGGATAGTTTGGGACATTGAGGACTATGTTGTAATTGATCTAAAAAGGGAAATAATTACTTTTGAAGTGGACAAGGTGAGAAGAATTGAGCGCTTTGATCCTTATTAGGGTCCCATATTTACAGAACTGGTGGACGATAGAGAGGAGTTTAGTCTTGTGGATTAGATATATCGGCTCACTACAGGGAAGAGGGAGGATTATATCAACCCCATATTTGATGGCTCTATTAGTTGGAGAAGAATTCAAAGCATAGAGGTCAGTTCAAAGGTTGTGTGGGACGATTGGCAACAAGGAGATTAAGAGTTACACGCCAAAAGATGTGCAACCGTCCATTGTTCTTGTTGGACTGGTACCGAGGTATGGAAGTATCTTACTTTCAATGATATGGGGTTTTCTATTGATTTCATTACTGAAATTGATTTGGAAGATGAGCAAACACAAAATATCCCCTTTTTGGGCATTTCCCTTCATGAAACACCGACGAGGTGGTGGTGATATCATCACAACTAGCTCCAAGGGTGGGAATTTGTCAACGCTGCTTTACTAAGTCATTTTGGTGGCCCAAGGGAATATTCAAGTAGTGTTCCTAAGTATGTGGGACACATTGATCCACATAAATACATTCATAATTGTAGGACTGAGTGGATCATAGAAGGAATTCCTGAATCATTATGGGTGCATCAATTCATCCATATCTTGGGAACATTTCCACAAGCTTAGTATGTAAGGGAGGAAATGAGGAGACAAATAATGGCATGGGAACTAATGTTAGCCCAATTTTCCAAGGATATATCTTTTTTCCATTGAGGAACCACATGGGTTTATCATTGGCTCTCAAATAATTGAGGAACCCCCCATTTTTCACATGTTATTTGTCTGTTATCTCACAAGCCTTCACCACATATAACATCCCCCTTTGCCACCATATATTGTCTTCCACAAACCAGTAACCCTCTTACTATCAAGAATGAAATGGAGATAGACTCAGTCATTCAGGAAATTATCGAGAAAACACTCGATGTATTAGATGTGACTACTACCCTTGTTTATATGGTTGCAGTCCTATACCACATACCTCGCCTCTGGCACTAGGATTGGAATTGGCAGTAGTTCAGTTCATCCAACTCAACCAAGATCTTGAAAAGTGCCGAGAAGTCCTAGATAGTGTGGCATAGGCTTCTAACCTTATTACCTCATTTCCATCACCAATGGTTGAGGAATTTTGCACCAAATTCCTTGAGCATAGCCTGAAGTGATAGACCTCCCCAAAGGGTCATTCTAAGAAGTTCATCGCTAGTAGAAAACCTCTGCAGGAATGGTTTCATTTACCTAGTTCCATGTCATACAACACTCTCAAAAGTTGGTTGTTGTTTCATTTGTTTAATTTTATAAAACTCCCTGCTCAACAGGCAGAAGCCCTACACAAAAACTTAGTCCTTGATAATGAACAATAACAACATAAAATTCTTTCCCTTATGGCTGAGTGGGATCGTCTTCTGCATGAAAAGAGAGAATTCCAACACTAGGTCGAGGATATCAATGTCAAATTCTAGAAGCTATGGAAAACTATTATTGAATTGGTGTTCAATGCACCAAAATATTTTTGTACATGTAAACTTTCTGAATGTTGCGACAACATCAAAACAACATATAGTGAACTTGTTTTTGTAAACTGGGAGCTAAAGCAAACCATTACAACCACCTAGATAGTGCTTCTAGACCTAACCACCCAGTATGCCACAAAATTGAACAAAAAGTTATAGATACAACTTATCTTAAAGAGTCTTTATGTCACAATACTGTATATGTGTAAGACATATTCTGATAGGTTCACGATTGGTATGGATTCCTAGCCAAAAATAATTAACCTGTATATGAGTTGCGTCAACAATCCTAGCAACTGTTCAATCAAGCTCTACTCATGGATGGTTTCGACCGACAACGAGTTCATTTTCTCGGACTAATTCGTTGGAGAAGTAGATCCATTAGATTGAAGAATAATCTCACTAATCCAAACTTAATCAGGAACACAATAAAGTACAGATATAACCATAAATACATAGATGCAACATAAATAACAGTTCATTTCATTAATATCAAAGAGCAGAAATATGCTTACATACATAATGGAAATAAACTAGCTCGGGCGATGATTGCTTATCTCTGAGAAGAGATGTGGTGACTACATGCCTCTGAACCATGTTACAATGAGGCTCAAAGGCCTATTTATTATTGAGAAATCATGGAAAACTCTAAACTTCCAAAATCGTAACCCTAGAGATGAAACGTCAAAATTGTGGGCCTCGATGGGGTAAATTGGTACATCAACTTCTTGGGGTTGTAACTTTGGTATACAATCTTCGTTTGATGGACATGATACCTCTTTAGAAATATATATTCGAGGAATACAAATTTCAAATACAGATGTGATTCAATAACTCAGATTTCCTTGCTTTCAAAGAAAGCATCATTTAGGCCTCAAAACGGCTCTAGAAGTTTAGGACCTGAAAAACTGCCAAAAATAGTAAATTGTGCTACAATTAAGGAACTGAAAAGCTGAAAGAAACAATGGTGGGGGTCCAAGTGGAATAGGTGGGTGGCCACCAATATCCACCTAGATCAGTCCTTTCCCCTTAGGAAGCAATGGTCCCCATTACGTTGAGTGCCTCAGTGAGATGGGGAAACTTCTGCTGAACTTGGTCCCTGGTAAGCCACTTGTGTTGGTGTAGGAGTTGATCAAATTTAAAAACCCGATACATTTGGATCTTCTGCTGGAAAGTGTTCTTGATTTTTTTATCCATGATTTGATCAGTTGCGACCCGTTCCAAGCAATCTTGGTTTAACTCTGTTGGTGTGAGTTGTTCTGCAATGTCGGATGTGTTTAGTAATGGTGGAAAGTATGGTTGAAGGAGATCCACATTGAACACTAGGTGCAGGCCAAGGAACGGTGAAATTTTGAGCTCGAACGAATTGTCCCATACAACCTTGGTGATAGTGTACGACCCATATTGGTGATAGCAAAGCACTCCTTCTACAAAGGTAGCTAAACTTTGTCACCAACCTGGAACTTGTGTGGCACCTGATGTTAATCATGTTGTTTCTTGTACTTGGAATTGGCTCTGTCCAATATGTCATGGACCTATTGGAAGATGTTTTAAATGCTCTTAATGAAGTTTTTAGCCCTAACAACTTCAAACTAGACATGATTTGAATCTACTTGAGTAGTTGCAAATGGCATGGCCACATCAATGGGACATAGTGGCTAGAATCTGACCAACCTCACCTAAAAGGGGCTATGGCCAGTTGAGCTACGGAGAGCTCTTTTATAGCTGTGTTGGACATGGGGGAGGATTTCATCCCATTGTGTGTGGATGATTTGAGTTTTACATGTGTAGAATGTGTATAATCATCCAATTAACGACCTCTGTTTGGTCATCAGTTTGGGGGTGGAAAGTCGTGGACTTAGTGAGCTTGGTATCCAACATCGATTAGGGACTAGACCAAAATGTACTTAGGAACTTGTTGTCTCGATATGAGATAATTTATTATGGGATCCTAAAGTGTATCCATACTCTTTCAAAGAATATCTTAGTAGTGGATTCTGCTATGATACTTGTCTTGCAAGTCGCTAGAATAACCGTCCTAGAGAATCTGCTGATGACTACAAAAATACAATCATTTCCATGCTTAGTAGAAGGAAGGCCCATAATGTAATCCATGGAGATGGATTCCAAAGTCAATTAGGAGTAGGAAACATAGTATATAGGCCTTGCTTCTTGATGGTCAGTTTGGCAATGGCGCAAGAAGGCAGTATTTGATGTACTTCCCAACATCTTGTTGAAGGTTTGGCCAATAAAAATACTTCTACAACACTGCCATTGTTTTCTGTACATCGAAATGTCCAGTGACCCAACTGTAGTGTGCCTCCCAAATCATCTTAGCACACTCGCTTGAAGGAACACAAATGTGTCCCAAGTGGCATAATAGTGCATCCTGGAGGTGAAAATTTGGAACTTGCTTTCCTTCTAGGTGTTTCTGGTATGTGATGAAGAATTCTAGATCACTCTTGTAAAGATGCACCCACCCCGAAGTCTCGTGCCCACAAGAGTTGAGGACAGTGGTCCACACCATTATTGGCGGTTGACAAAGGCAGTCTGCAACATTATTGGTGCTGCCCTTTTTGTACTTAATGTTCAAATGAAACTCTTTTAGGTATGTGGACCATTTATGATGGTGATCATTATGTAGCTTCCCTTGCATCTGTATCAACTATAGGGCTCAGTGGTCTATGTGAATTTTTGTTTCCTTCGTCATAATGTAATGCTTCCATTGTCGATAGGCCTGCATAATGGAATACATCTCTTTGTCATAGGTGGGATAATTTTGGACTATTTCTAAAAGTGTCTCACTGTGATATGCCACGGGATGCCCCTGCTAAGTTAGAACTGCACCAATAACATAGTCAGAGGTGTCTGTCTCAATCTCAAATGGTTGTTGCAGGTCTGGTAACATGAGCACTGGTGTAGAGAAGAGACAATGCTTTAACTCAACAAACACTTTCTGTTGGGATTCAAACAAAAATAACTTTGCTTTCACTCTTCTTGCCTTGGTGACTTGACTTAAAGTCCAAGTGATATGAGAAAATTCTAACACGAACCTTCGGTAGAAATTGGAAAGATCCAGAAAGTCGCTGAGCTCTGTTAGAGTGGTTGGGGTTGGCCAATCCTAAATGAATTGTATCTTGTCTAGGTCAACATGCACAACCCGCTGATCAATGATGTACTCCAGATATTGAACCTGGGTCATAAAAAAAGTGCATTTCTCCAACTAGCACACAACTTGCCTTGTCACAGGGTTTGGAGGACCTATCGAATATGGTGGAGGTGCTCTTCCCAACTCTGGCTAAAGATCAAGATGTCATCTAAATAAGCCACCATGAATGAGTTGGTGAAGGGTCACAAGATATCATCCATTAGCCTCATGAATGGTGCGGGGGAATTTTTCAACCCAAAAGGTATGACCAACCATTCAAAAAGGCCCTCCTTGGATTTGAAGGTAATATTCCGCACATCAGAGGTTTTGATTGGTACCTGGTGATAACTAGAATTCAAGTCAATCTTGCTGAAATAGTTGGACCCCTTGAGCTGGTTCAGAAGGTCATCAATTTTTGGGGTTGGATATCTATTCGAGACAATGATCTTGTTTAGTTCCTGATAGTCAATACGAAGTCTCGAGGTCCCATCTTTCTTCTATACAAACATGATCAAGCTTCCATATGGTGATGAAATTGGCCTAATGTTCCATTTCTACAACAACTCCTGAATCTACCCCTTGATTTCATCATTCTCTTGAATAGAGCGTCAATAGGTCAGTCCATTGGGCAGTGGTGCGCCCTAGGTTAGATCGATGCAGTGCTTGACCTGACAGCCTAGAGGTACCCTTGTGGGTGAGGTGAATATGTCCCTATACTCCTCCTGACCTTTTCCATCAGATGATATTGCACGAATGAGACCTATCTGGAGGTTGTGGCCACAATCTTCTTCTTGCCCCGAGGGAAAATCATAAGGAAAAAAAACATCTTGGTCTAGGAAATGATCTGACTTCATTGCTTCATAGTGATCAAGGAGATGGTGGTATGTAGTGCTACCTTTGGTATCCTGTATAAATTATTGACAAAAGTAATAATAATAGTGTGATGCCTATACTCATACACATCATGCCGCTTCCACAAGTATGGTTGGCCTAATAATCAAATTTAAACAAAATTTGATTACTGACGATTGGGCGTGAATCATTTTTTTTTTTAAACTAAAAAATATTTGTTTAAATTTTTTTAAAAATTAATTGTTTATTTTTTTAAAAGTTTATGTTTAAAAAATGTTATAATTCAATTAAACTTTAATTCTTTTCTTTAAAAATAAAAAATCATTAAAAAAACAAAAAATTAAATGTTTGTTATTGAGAAAAAAAAAATATGCGCACTTTTTTTTTTTTTTTTTTTTTAAATAAAACTTTATTGTTAAAAAAATAAATGTTTTTTGTTTAATCACACACACAAGCAACACACACACATATATATATTTTTAATTATTTATTTATTTAATTTTTAATTTAATTTTTGTTTTTTTTTTAAATAAAAAATATAGGGCTTAGAAATTTTAATTTATTTTTTTTATTTTTATTTTTATAACTTTAATGTGTGTGTTTAATATATAGATATATATCTATATATATATATATATATATAATATATCTTTTTTTTTTTTTTTTTAAATTTCATATTTTTGGGTTTTTGTTTATAATTGGGTTTACTTTGTTTTTTAATTTTTTTTGTTAATTTTCTATATTTTTTAATCAAATTTGGTTTTAAATTTCTTATTTTTAATTATGTTATAATTATTTATTCTTCCTAGTTTTTGTTAATGTTTTTTTAATTTTACTATTTTACTTAATTTTATAGGTTTTTTTAAATTTTGTTTTTCTTTTCCAAATTCTTTTATGTAGGGACTAATTATTTTTTACATTTTTATGTTTTTTTTGTCTTTTTATAATAATTTTACAATTTTTTTAAATAATCAACATTTAAAAAAATAAAATAAATCAACTTGCAAATTTGTTAAGTAATCATGATTTCAAAAAAATTAGACATAATAATTTTTAAAGTGTGAAAAATAAGCCCTTTAAAAAAAATGTATGTTGCATCAACACGTTTCAAAATCAGCATGAAAATCACAAACATGTAAAAACAAATTTTTATATTTGATACATAAGAAAATTTAAAGTCTCAAAAATATGCTCCGAAAAAAGAGAAGTGTATTCTACATCACCACTTTTCAAAATCGGATCACTTTTTTGCTACCTCTACGAAATAGGTAAACTTATCGGTTATTTAAAGTGCCAAAAACTATGCTCTAAAAAAATATGTGTTCTGCATTGCCCCTTTCCAAAATCGGGTCACTTTTTTGCTATCTATACGAATGGGGTAATAGTATCCATTCCCATTTCAAAGTCTACGTTGTTTTTAGAAGCCTTCAACTCGCCCACAAGTGACTATTTGGATGGAAACTCACTTATGTTGTGAGTGGGGCTCTTATGGAACTCACAACATTTTCCAGTTTCCTTCTTTGTATTCATGGTGTTCTTCACTTACAACTTCAATAGGTTATTCTGGGTTGCCCCATCTTGGCTTTGTCCTTTGTTCTACAGTTTGGAGGCGCCTTTCCCTTGCTTCAAATTAGTAGATCTAAAGTCTTGCTTATTTTATTTAAATTTTTGCTCAATCTTGATAGCTTATCGATTGGTAGTGCTGAGCAAGGAGATTTCCAGAAACTCCATCTTGTCGTAGATGTACTTTTGTAGAAAGCCGCAGTACTTGAGTACCAAATATCGCTCAGAATCCTTGATACCAAACTTCCTGCAAAGGGTATAAAAAATATTTGTGAACTCCTACATGTCTTGGTCCCTTCCTTGTTGCAATGTGGTCCACTTGATGTATTTATCCTCATAGCTCCCGACAGGGTAATACTGCTCCTTGATGGCATCTCGGAAAGAATTCCAAGTGGGTGCAGCTGAAAATAGTGAGGGTGCACTCTCTTCCCTTTTCTAACAGTAGGCTTCCCACTAGTCCTTGACGTGGGGAGCAACTTTAAGGAGTGCAAAAGTAATATTTTCTTGGTTAGAAAAATCATGAATCGAAAAACATCTTTCTAGCATATTTACCCATTTATCTACAACATCTGCATCTATCTGACCTTCAAATATGGGGATGTCAAAGTTAGCTTGTAACTTAAAGGGTGTGGTGCTTCCAGAGTGGCTACTAGGAGTAGATGTGTCACCTATGGATAACCATCGAAGGATCTGGGAAAAGTTGTCCATCATCGCGTTACTCTCTCTCTCAAGGGCTTCTTCGAGTAATATTTTGAAAGGATCTCCTACCTCCTTGTCTTTCTTTTCTTCCACCAAAGGAGGCCTTTGAGGTTTGCAAGGCTGGTCTTGCAAAGGTTCAACCAATTCGAGCTCTAAATACTTTACCCTAACCTCGTTGGGGACATGCAAAGAAAAACAGAAAAAGAGAAGACCACTCTTATGCCATTAATTTGAACTTAAATAGGAACACGAGAAAATACTGATATAACCATAAATACATAGTTGCAACATAAATAACACTTCATTTCAGTAATATCAAAGAATGAAAATATGCTTTAATACAGAATGGAAATAAAATAGCTCTGGAAATGGTAGCTTATTTTTGAGAAGAGATGTGGCGGCTACATGCCTATGAACTCTGTTACAATGAGACTCAAAGGCCCATTTATTATTGAGAAACTATGGAAAACCCTAAACATCCAAAAACCTATTACTAGGAGATGAAATGCCAAAACTGTGGACCCCGTTGGAGTAAATTGGTACATCAACTTCCGAAGGTCATAACATTGGCATACAATCTTTGTTTGACGTGCATGATACTTCGCTAGAAAAATCTATCTGAGGACTACAAATTTCGTCTAAAAATGATCCAAGTGGATTTTGGTGGCCACCCACCTATCCCACTTGGACCCCCACAACTATCTCTCTTAGTTTTTCAGTTTCCTTAATTGTAGCACAATTTACTATTTTTGGCAGCTTTTCGAGTCCTAAACTTCCGGAGTCGTTTTGAAGCACTAAATGACGTTTTTTTGGGAAAATCGAGAGCATCCTATGACATGGGGTAAAGTTGTTCACTAAAAATTTGTAGTCCTTGGATAGATCTTTCTAACGAGGTATTGTGCACATCAAAAGGGAGATCGTATGCCAAAGTTATGACCCTGGGAAGTTGATGTACCAATTTACCCAAACGGGGCCCATAGTTGGCGTTTCATCTCCTAAGGTTAGGTTTTTTGATATTTAGGGTTTTCCATTGTTTCTCAACAATAAATAGGCCTTCAAGCCCCATTGTAACATAGTTCAGAGACATATAGCCACCACATCTCGTCTAAAAAATAAGCTACCATCGTCCTAGCTCATTTATTTCCATTTATGTTTGTAAGCATATTTCAGTATTTTACATTAATAAAATGAAGTATTATTTCTGCTGCATCTCTATATTTATGGTTATATTTGTAATTTGTTGCGTTCTTGTTTAAATCCAAGTCAATAGGATCAATGGTATCAGAGAGGTCTGCTCTTTTTTTGTTTTTCTTTGCATGTCCCAAACGAGGTCAGAGTATAAGGAGTTAGGGCTCTATCTAGTTGAACCTTTGCAAGATCAGCCTCGCAAACATAGACAACCTCCCATGGCAGATGAAAAGAAAGATGAGGGGGCAGGAGATCCTATCAAAATCTTGCTCAAAGAAGCCCTCTAGCGACAAAGGAACGCGATGATGGAAAACTTTGCCTAGATCCTTTAGCGGCTACCCAGGGGCAACGTAGCTACTTCTAGCAGCTACTCTGGAAATTCCACACCCTTTAAGGTACAAGTTAACTTTGAAATCCCCATATTCGAGGGTCAGATAGACACAAATGGCGTAGATAAATGGTTAAATCTGCTAGAGGGTTATTTTTCTGTTCATGATTTTTCCAACTCGGAAAAGATTACTTTCACTCTTCTCAAAGTAGCCCCCCACATCAAGGACTGGTGGGAAACCTATTGTGAGCAGAAGAATGAATGTACGAACTCACTATTTTCAGCCGCTCCCACTTGGAATTCATTCCGGAACACCATCAAGGAGTAGTATTACCTTGTCAAACGCTATGAGGACAAATACATAAAGTGGACCACGCTATGCCAGGGAAGGGACCAAGATGTGCCGGAGTTCACTGATATTTTTCATACCCTTCACACAAATTTGGGTATCAAGGATTCTGAGCTGCATTTGGTACTCAAATACCACGGCTGCCTACACAGGTACATCCAGGACAAGATGGAGTTCTTGAACATCTCCTCGCTTGGCACGACATATCGATACGCTATCAAGATTGAGAAGAAGTTTAAATAAAAGAAGCGAGACTTTGGATCTGCGAATCTGAAGAACAAAGGACAAAGACAAGGCAGGGTGATCCAAGACAACCTATCGAAGCCACAGGAAAAGAACAACACCACGAAGTTAAAGAAGGACACAGAAAAGTGGTGTGAGTTCCACAAGAGCCCCACTCACAACATAAGTGAGTGTCAGGCCAAGCAGTTGTTGGTGGCTGAGTTGAAGGTTTCAGAATCAGATGCATGTTCCGACCCTGAGTTAGAACCTGACAAGGGGAATGGAAAATGGAAGCAGATTATTGACGCAGAGCCTAGCACCATTGTTGCCACTGCCAAGATCCAGAAGAATGAGCCCGAAGATCCAAAGGAGAGGGAGCGTCTTTTCCACTCACAGATGTGGGTGAAGGGTTCACCATTGCAATTCATTGTTGATAGTGGGAGACAAAAGAACCTCATTTCAGTAGAGGTCATGAAGCGGTTAGGACTAACGACTACACCACACCTGCAGTCGTACAATATCGGGTGGCTTCACCAAGGATGAGATCTCTGAGTCCGCCCTTCACATATGAGGTATTATGTGATGTTGCACCTCTTGATGTTTGTGATGTACTATTAGGCCAACCATACTTATGGAGGCAACATGCTGTGTATGATTCAAGGCCTCACGTTTTATTATTTCTTTGTGTAATGCATTATACAGGATACCGGAGGTAGCCCCACCTACCTCCACTTCTTTGATCTCTGCTAAGAAAGGCAATAAGATCATCTCCCATACTAGGAAATTTTTTTTTTGTCTCATTCACTCTCAAAGTAAGGGGAAGATCGTAGCCACATCCATGGCCCCTGGGAAGGGTTCCTCCACGCAGCAGAAGCATGTGGATATGGTCATGAAAGAAGACAGGGACATATTCTCCTCACCCACAGGGGTACTATTGCACTATCAGGTTAAGAATTCATCCGATCTTACTTCCAGAGCACCTCTACCCAAAGGGCTAATCTATCGCCACTCCATTATGGAAAATGCCAAGTACAAGTAGCGACATGATCAATATTAGGTACCACACAAGTTTCAAGTGGGCAACAAATTTTGGTTTCATTTGTAGAAAGAACACTTTATAAGAGCCCATCGAAAGCTCACACCACTTCGATATGGTCCTTACACCAATACCAAGGCCATCGGAAAAATGCTTTGGAGCACAGCATTCCCCCATTGCATGGCTTGCACAAAGTGTTCAATGTGGACCGCCCTCGACCATGATTCCCACCATTATTGGACACATCACAGATTGTAGAACAGATCACCAGGGACCATGTTTAGCAGAAGTTTCCCCATCTCATGGAGGCACTCAACACAATGGGGACCATTTCTTCCTAAGGGGGGAGGAATGATCCAGGTGGAGGTTGGTGGCCAACCACCTATCCCACTTAGACCCCCACAACTGTCTCTTTCATTTTCTCAGTTTCCTTAATTGTAGCACAATTTACTATTTTTGACAATTTTTTGGGTCTTGAACTTCTGAAGCCGTTTTGAGGTACTGAATAATGTTTTTTTGGAAAACCAAGAGAAACATATGTCGTTCATTGATGTTGCTCACTCAAAAGTTGTAGGCCTCAGATAGATATTTTTAACAAGGTATTGTGCATGTCAAACGGAGATTGTATGCCAAAGTTATGATGCCGGGAAGTTGATGTACCAATTTACATCAACTAGGGTTAGGCTTTTGGATGTTTAGGGTTTTCCATTGTTTCTCAACAATAAATAGGCCTTCGAGCCTCATTGTAACACAGTTCAGAGGCATGTAGTGGCCACATCTCTTCTCATAGATAAGCTACCATCACCCTAGCTGGTTTATTTCCATTTATGTTTGTAAGCAGATCTTAGTATTTTACATTAATAAAATGAAGTATTATTTCCGCTGCATCTCTGTATTTATGGTTATTGATAAGCCCTAGAAATGGGTAACTATATGGGCTCATTCTGCCTATTATTTTCATTTAATCCACCATTCTCAATAGTTTTGTGCATGTTTTTGAATATATTTATGTCAATAGAGTGAATGGGGATAGTCACTTTGCCACATAGTCTAATGAGTGTTTATTGTATATCTTTGGACATTTTTGGACAAGGACTAGACACTTATGAGTAGATTGGCAGCCAAACTCGAGGAAACAGGCCTGAGGACTTATAGGAGGGGTGTCTCCTTCACTAATGACCCCTTCCTCAAGTTCTCCATCAGCAACTTGGAGTACAAAGGCCCATAATGATGATTCCAAGGGGCAACCGAGCAAGTCTAGTAGAGTTGTTGCTATCTTCAATTTTAGGCAGTCGAGTTCCTTAAGTTTAGGAGGACTATTGGGAGTCCCAACTTGTATAAATAAGAAGGATTCAAGCCTCAGTAGGTTAGCCATTTCTTAGTCTATTTTTGCACTTTTTTGCAGCCTTGTACTTAGCTCATTTTCGAGCTCTTTTTGAAGACAGTTTTGTGATGTAACTGCTATTTTTGGATCAATGAAGATGAATCCAGTTTTGAACCAGCACTGATATTTTCTAGAGGGTTGAAGATCTTGGGTTAGGGCCCAACCCAAGTTGCCTAGCACCTCCTTTGTGTATTTATATGCTCTTTGCTTGCATTCATAAGATGATTTCTATTGTTTAGGTTAAATCTTGCTTTGGTAAAATAGGTTGCTTTTGATGGTTAGAATAGTTGTTCTTGCTTCAAGTTGCTTAAGTAGTTTGCTACAGTAACAGAAAAAGATCCAAAAAGGCTACCATCAGGTCTTGATCTCCTTTCTCCCTCCTTGGGACCATGATTTGAGGTCAAGGCACTACTACTGCCACCAAAAACACAGTGCTTACTGCCACCAAAAACACAATGTTTGCTCTTCCAATGCAATGGCTAGTGTGATGTTTTGAGTTGGAGAAGTTGATATTCATTTGGATTCACATGCTTAGACCATTTCATGTTCATTTACCATGGTTTTCTAGCACATATTTCTGTTCATAAAGTTCTGTTCAACATTTTTCTAGTTTTAGGTCAGATTTTAGGTTAAAATAGACAAAGTTATGTTTTTTGGTTCTTGCTTGGGTCAGTTTTGAGAAGTAAGTGTGTAGCTCACTTGTAGAACACTCTAGCTTATCCTTCCTCCATATCATAGCCTGTACTAGTTCATCTCTCGAGATTTCCCCACTCATTCGCCACATTTCGCCAATCTGCCCTAATTTCTGCGTTTTTGTACAAAGTTGTTTTCTTGACCTTTGAACAAATCCAACCATCTCCTTCATTCTTGATCTTCATTGACAGAGTCCTAGACCCTTCAACACCTTCATCCCGCCTTCATTTCCCTTTTCCCATCATTTTTCCACCTTCAAACCTCCAAAAACCACTTTTGGCCTCCCCTTGTAGATCCTCCTATAGAACCTCCTGTAAATCCCCTACAACTTCTTGTAGAAGTTCATGCGAGTGATTTTTCGAAGTCTGATCAAGTTGGAAGTCTCCAGAAAGGTACTAGTGACTTCTTAGGACCCCTCGACACCTTCCTCACCATCTGCAAAAGCCAACTCCAGCTTCCTTTGCCACCAAACCTCTGCACAAACACAATTAGTCAAACCATAAGCATAATAATTCCACATAAAAATACTCAAAAGTACAAAAAGATGACTTTTTCTCATTTCTCTTCAGAAGTAGCTTGAATAAGTCCAATTTACCTTTTTAGTATTTAATGGCACGTATTTCAGTAGTTTTCATCTCTTCTTGCAAAAGTAGGGTTAGTGGGTAAGCTAGGGTTTGCTAGGGTTTGTGTTTCATTTCAGTTTTCCTTCGCTTTCTGCAAGTAGAGTAGCCCCTGTAGAGTTAGCTTTCTTCCATCATAGTAAAATATTCTTCTGAGAACTCATAGAAGTTGGCTTAAGCTCTTAGTGAACTTGTGCGAGCTGATCAAGTGACAGGCTGCAGTAAGAGCTAGTACTTGTGCATACAGCACAGTCGCTTCCAAGTTTGTTACGAATTACCGGGTTGATAAAAGTAAAGAAGGAAGTCCCAAAAGTTGTAGCATTATTACTACAATAGTGGAGCTCACCACTCTTTTTGGCGCCATTGTTGGGGAAGCGTCAGAGTATTTGTGATTACTACTTTTCTTCTATTTTCTGCTGCAACATTCTGCTAAGTAGTTTATTTCAACAAAAGTAGAGTAGTTGTTTCATTTCAATTCTGCAATATCAATTCTACAAAAGTAGATTAGACATTTCCTGGTTTCATTTCAATTCTGCAATTTCATTTCAACAAGCGTAGATTATAAATTTCCTTCTTTCATTTCAATTTTGCAATTTCATTTCAGCAAGCATAGATTAGACATTTCCTGCTTTCATTTCAATTCTGCAATTTCATTTCAGCAAGCGTAAATTATGCATTTCCTGCTTTCATTTCAATTCTGCAATTTTCATTTCAGCAAGGTTTATGTTAGTTAGTTGTGATTTGTTGTTCAATCCATTTCAGTTTTTGCAGGTACAAGTAGAAAAAGAAACACAAAAATCACCCAAAAAAAGAGATTTCCTTTCATGCCTCATAGGAATAGAGACAATTCAGGAAAATTCCTACCCAACACCCCTGCCACATCACTGAGTCACCCTTCTCTCTTCTTTGGTGGTAGTGATCCAAAATATCCTATAGGTGAACCTCCAGAGATATACGAAGATCCTATAACAGAAGAAGAGCAAGAAACCATTCCTCCCGAGACCATGGCTGAAAACAGAAGCGTTAGAGGAAATGGGGAAAGAATAGAAGGCACCTTTCCTATCTGAGAGACTAAAGGGGACAAAAAAATGAAAAACATAAGTCCTTCAGCCTTACCTCACTTCCATGGGCTGACTACCGAAGACCCTGATACTTTCTTGTTTGAATTTTCTATTCTCTGTCGAACCTATGACTATGCAGAAGACAAGCAGAAGTTGAAACTGTTTCCTTCTACCCTCAAGGATGCAGCCTTGTGCTGGTTCATGGGGTTACCTAGAAACAGTATCATAACTTGGGCTCAGATGCAGCAAGCCTTTAACAATAAATAAAAAGACTACTGAAGGTCAAAGGAAACAAGGGAAGAAATCTTCCGAATGACCATGGGTAGTAATGAACCTTTAGAAGACTATAAAGAGAGGTTTCAACTCAGTTATAAAAGGGCCAGGTGCACACTTAACCATGGATCTCTGAAGTTGGTTCTGCTCAGAGGAGTCCCTGAAGACCTTCTAGATACCCTCCATTTGCTGGCTAGGGGAGACATCTACCAACTACTTTATGATGACATAAATACTGTGTTTAGAAACCATTCCAGGTCAGCTAGAAAGAGAGGTAGGGGAAGTCAACCTTTAGCCAGTACATCCTCATTCAGTTCATCCCTTATAAACGAACTTGAGAATCGACTGGAATATTTCAAGAGTGAGGTGAGGAAGACTCTTGCCATGCAAATGGATACCTTGCATATCAAAAGGAAACAAGAGGAATCTGAGAGGGCTTTGGCCTTTTTTTGTCCCAGATGCACTAGAAATCATCCTAGGAACGAATGTCCATTGCACTCTATAGAAGTGTGTTTATTCTGTGAAGAAGACCATCCTACGAATCAGTGCCCTTCCTTGCCCAGAATCCGAGCTGCATATCAAGGGGCTGAAGGGGCCACTGAACCACTCTATTTCATGAACCAAAGGAGGCCACATAGACCCAGACCTTACCAGCAGGGAATGCGAGGGGCATCACAGAGTAATTGAAACCCCAATCAAGCCACTTCCATGCCTTCTTGGTGTCCCCCTGCCCATCCTTCCTAGTCCATACCCCCTCCTTGGTCATATCCTCCTCAATACCACGCTCCACCAGTTGCTCACTAGTTTCACTCTTATGCTAAGCCACAACCTCAGTGGAATGCACCTCTCAGGGGTGGAGGCCCCAGTATAACTCTCCTCCCACTCTTTTACCTCCACCACCGGCTCACCCACAACCATTATCTCCTGCTCCTCCAAGACAACCCCAAATACCTTCTCAACCAAACCGGAACCCCAACAATAGACAAGCCCAGTAGGTATATAGTGGAGAAACATCATGCCCGACCTATGCAGTGGAGATTCAGGAGATTAACCTGTAATCTGGGAAGGTTCTTCCAGATAGCCAACCTCCTCCTAAGGAGGATGAGGAAAAAAAACAGGAAAATGAACCAAAAGTCATTCCACTCTTTCTTGAGAGACTAACTGGAGCCACACAACTGACCCTAGAAGAAACTAAACTTCTAGGAGAATTGAAATAGTTATGTGTAAAGATACTGTTTCTTCAATCCATAAAGGATGTGCCTATATACAACAAGATGATGAAGGAGAAGTGCTTCAGACACCCAGGCAGGCACAAGAGAGATGCCACAACTATCAATGTCATAGGACAACTATCTGACCTGATGTTGGGGCAGGTAATATGTCCGAAATATCCAGACCCTGGGAGTTCTGTAGTCGATGTACACATCAATGACACCATAATCCCCCATACCTTGATTGATCTAGGGGCTGCCATTAATGTGATGACCAGAGACACTATGCTCAAACTCAACCTTCAGGGTTCCCTAATAAAGACCTCAATAGTCCTGCAGTTAGCAAACCGATCCACCGTGACCCCTGAAGGGATTATGGAAGATGTCATGGTCTCTATTGATTCCTGGGAGTACCCTGCTGATTTCCTGGTTCTCCAACCAAAGGCAAAGCTCACTAGGTACCCTCTCATCTCAGGAAGACCTTCGTTGGCTACTATAGATGCCTACATCAGTTGTCGAGCTGGGAACATGAAAATCAAGAATGGGCATATGTCCAAGCAGCTAGTCCTCTATGCTCCTTCCCAACCTCTGTTAGAACATGATTTACCTCTCTGGTTGGTGGAGGAAGATGAGGATGAAGTCTATTCCACACCATTGTGTACAGTAGAGGCCACCATGGGGGGTCCACAAACCAAGGATGATCTTATTGAGAACTTGATTTAGAATCCACCCCCCAGTGTGTTGCCACTAGAAGAGTTGGTGGAAGAAACCCAAGTTAATCCTTTAGTTGATCTCTGTGTGGCTTATCCAACCTTCCTCTGAGTTAAGAATGTGGAATTTGGTCCAGAAAAAAATTTGAAGATCAACTCATCCCTATCCACCTCTTAGGAGAAAGAACTGTGTAGCTTATTGAAAAATCACTTGGATGCTTTTGCTTGGAGCTATAAGGATATGAAGGGAGTCCACCCTTCCGTATGTACTCATCACATTTATATTAAAGAAGATTGTGAACCAGTTAGGCAGCCTCAAAAGAGGATGAATCCAGCCCTTAAAGACATTGTCAAAGAAGAACTGCAAAAGTTGTTGGATTTAGGATTCATCTACCCCATCTCTGACAGCGAATGGGTTTCTCCTTTGGTGCTAGTTCCAAAGAAAAATGGGAAGTGGAGAATTTGTGTAGATTATCAGGAACTAAACAAGGCCACCAAGAAGGACCATTTCCCTTTGCCTTTCATAGATCAAGTGTTAGATGGCCTGGCAGGGAAGAAGTTCTTCTCCTTCCTAGATGGGTTTAGCGGGTACAACCAGATCCAAATAAGCCCGAAAGACCAAGATAAGACCACTTTCACTTGTCCATGGGGTACTTTTGCCTATCGGGTCCTTCCTTTTGGGTTGTGCAATGCTCCCGCCACCTTCTAGAGAGCTGTACTGAGCATATTTGTTGAACTTGTTCATGTTTCAGTGGAAATCTATATGGATGACTTTACCCCTTATAGTTCTAACTTTAAGGAAGCTTTGACTAACCTAGGAAAAGTTTTAGCCAAGTGTAGTGAAATGAACCTGTCCCCTTGTCCTGAAAAATGCAAATTCCTGATGACTGAAGGGACCGTGCTAGGACATTCAATTTCTCAGCAAGGATTACAGGTGGATTCCAACAATATTGCTATCAACCAAAGGGTCCCACCTCCTCAAAAGGTAAGAGAGGTTCGGAGTTTTCTAGGCTTAGTAGGGTATTATAGAAGATTCATTAAGGATTTTAGTAAGTTGGCCTCTCCATTGTTTGGCGTTTTGGGAAAAGATGTTGAGTTTATATGGACTGACAACTGTCAAGAGGCTCTGGATGCCTTGAAAAGTAAGCTGGTAACTGCCCCAATCTTGAGAGGTCCAACTTGGGCCCTACCTTTCCACATTCACACAGAAGCCTCGAACAAAGCAATAGGAGCAGCCTTAGGGCAAGTTGAAGAGAAGCTACCTTATGCCATATATTTTGTCAGTAAAAACCTGTCCAAGGAAGAATTAAACTACACTGTAACCGAAAAGGAGTTCCTAGTTGTAGTCCATTCCCTAAACAAGTTCAGACACTACATCACCGGCTATCAAACATTTGTACACACTGATCATACTGCAATTAGGTATTTGATGAATAAACCGAATGTAAATGCTCTTATTATTAGATTGTTACTTTTATTGCAACAATTTTATTTGACCATTGTTGATAAGCCATGTAAGGAAAATGTTGTTGTTGATTTTCTGTCTAGACAAGATCTCCCTGCAGGTGAAGAAGGAATGGTGGATGATCAAATGCCAGATGAACACCTATTTTCTATTTCAGTACTCTCTCCATGGTTTTCTGATATAACAAATTATTTGGTTTCAACACAGTTTCTGCCACACCTATCCTCAAAAGATAAGAGCAAGATTGTGAGGAAAAGTGCCCCATTCACTTGGATTGAGGGCAATCTTTTTAAACTTGGCCCAAATTAGATTTTGAGGTGATGTGTCAAGGAGGAGGAAGTTTTTGAAATCCTTCTAACCTATCATGATGGGCGCTGTGGGGGCCCCTTTGCAGCAAAGAGGACCGCCTTCAAAATTTTGCAGGCAGGTCACTATTTCCCCACTCTTCATCAAGATGTCAGGAGATACATCAGCCAATGTGATCGATGTCAAAGGATGGGGAAACCTATTCCAAGGGATGAGATGCCCCTACAACCTCAAGTGAATTTTGAGCCATTTGAGAAGTGGGGCATGGACTTTGTGGGTCCTATCAACCCTCCTTCAAAACATAAATCTTACATCATTGTGTGTACTGATTATCTGATAAAAACGACAGAAACAAAGGCGATCAAAGCAAAAACAGCAGAAAAAGTAGCTAAGTTTTTGGGGGAAAATATCTTCTACAAGTTTGGCTATCCAAGAGAATTAGTCAAGATTAAGGAAATTAGTTTACCTCCAATTTGGTTGAAGACCTGCTCACACACCACAAGATTAAGCACAGAACATCCACCCCTTATCATCCGCAAGCAAATGGATAGGTGGAAGTCACTAATAGAGCTTTGGAAGGGATTTTGACTAAGGTAGTGAGGAACAACAGAAAATATTGGGCAGATCGATTGGCTAAGGCCACCTGGGCTTATAACACCACCTAGAAAACCACCACAAGGTTTACACCCTATGGGCTAGTCTATGGGAAGAAGGCTCTGCTGTCAATCGAATTCGAATATAACACATTAAGGATGGCAGCTCAGCTGGACCTAGATCTAAGCCATGCATAAAAGGAAAGATTGCTTCAGCTAAATGGATTGGATGAAAAGAGAATACAGGCCCTACTCCACTCAGAGGTAGTCCAACTTCAAAGAAAAATGTGGCATGACAGACACCTCAAAGAAATACAATTCCAGCAAGGAGATTGGATGTTGCTGTATGATTCAGGATATAATGATTTCAAGGAAAAACTGAGGACAAGATGGATGGGACCATATACAATAGAAAAATGCAATGACAATGGTTCAATCCTTATTCGGACCATTGATGAAGAAGCTATCCCCATGCTCGTCAATGCGCATAGGTTGAAGATCAATAGGAAGCCCCTTTCCAAGCAAGAGTTCATTGAGAATCTGGGTAAAACAGTGTTGGTAGTGGAGCAGGTCCCTGTCTCCACTGCACCCACACCTTGAGCAAAAAAAAAAAAAAGAGAAAAAAAGAAAAAATAGAAAAAGGAATAAAAGATCCCCGAGTCAAAACCTCATGGATGCGCCCAGGGTACGCAGTGAGAGTGAAAACCTCCTGGAGGCACCCCAACTGTCTCAAAAAAAAAAACAATAAAAAAAATTAACTTCTTTTGAACGAATTGCAGGTTGTAGGAGGGTCACACAAGAGAAAAAGACATGGCCAGGCTGCATACACCCTTCATAGTCCATTCCTCCATTTCCATTATCCTTCCCTGGGCCTTGGTCTCATTTGTTCTGAAAATTTCGCATCCTACAGGAAACTATGTATATTCTACAGGAGGCTGCTGTAAAAACTACAGAAAAGCCAAAATCAAGTTCAGAGAAGGACCCGAGGGCTAGAAATTTGTCTAGAAGGCCTGTGAACCTCCCTCCCACCATCCATCCACCTAACTCTCCATTCCATCCCTGCACACCCACATTTCCATTTGCATTTTTCTTTCCCTGCATAGAAAAATACAGAAATTATGTTTCTTTCATTCTGTAAACACAAGAAAAGGGTGACAAATAAAGTAGCAGTGTTCTTTTCTTATTCCTACCTGATACCTTCCAGTTGCTATTTATTTTCATTAGAGACCTTCTTCAGTAGTCTTTTTAGCCCTGACTCAAGCATCAGCTTGAATTTCAGAAGGAGAAGCAGCTACAGGAAATCCTACAGGATTCCTGTAGCAGCTAATCCCTTTGAAAAAAAACTCCAGAGATAGGGTCAGCGCAGTAGGATGTATGAAGCATGCAAGGAGTAGAGCTTGATCGAGAAATCACCAGCATAAGCCAAGGGCTGAGCATGCAGAGCACCAGCAACAACAGCAGCGAGGAAATAAAGTGCCAAAGTCCGAAGCATGCTGAACACAACAGAGAATAGCAAGTAAGTGGTTAAACCTATTCCTCAATTGCATGAATACTATTTAGAAACAACATAAACTATTTGAATGGTCACGATGAAATGGAATCAGTGGCTAGCTAACTGGCCACCCTAGTTCAATTCACACACCCTCGTGGAGTTCAAATGAGCCTCGTCCAATTCAAATCATAGATCAGATACGCAGTCAACACGTGTGGCCCGTCAACTTGGGAAGAAAAAAACTCATAACCGGTAATGGTGGCAGCATAATGAGGGAGGTGATGGTGGTCAGGCGACATGAAAAACCATAATGACACTAGCAGAGGACCAACGGTCTGAATGGGGATAATGTACCCATCCGGCCACCTCACCTCCTTGTTTGGTCTAAAATGCGGATGCAAATTAGAGTTTAATTAATGTCAACCCGGGAAGGTAAACTTAGAAGTGCCACCTATAGGTCTAGAAAGATTCCTAATTTGTTGGATATCTTAAGGTTCCCTTACAAGAACACATGAATTTTAAGATTTCATCCAACAATTAAACAAACTAGAGAGATTCCTAATTTGTCGAAGATCTTGGTTCCCTTACAAGAACACATGAATTTTAAGATTTCTTCCAACAATTAGAATATCTAATAAGAACTTAAAATCTGAAATGAAATAAAAACATAAATTAAATTATACCTAAAATAAGCATGCAAGTGAGGCCATGGGGGCCCTCCATAACTCCACAAGCACACCTCTTCAAAGGAGACTCAAATGTAGAAATAACAAAATCAAAGTATGATTCTTTATTTCAAAATCTCCATCATGATGTACAAACCAACTTTAAGATTACAAATGGAACTCTAAGATTACAAATGAAGATTCTAAGATTACAAATGGAGGAGATTGTACTCCTATTTATACAATGGAATGAGATAACAAACTCATAATGATGATCCACTAATCTCTCTTTAGTTCCATACATCTCTCAACCATCTAGACACATAACCCCCTTTTGTACTTGATCTTCTCCATGAGGCTTATCTTATCAAATTCGAATTTGATCATTCAAAGCCACATAATGGTGTCTTGGAAGCTTTCTTGGAACCTACACATGTCACAAAAACAATCCACTTTCCATATATAAAGTAAAATATATTACTTTCTAATATTTAATCAAGAATTTCTCTTAAAAATGCTTGAAAATAAATAATATTTGGAATATATAAATGAGACCCATTAATGATGAACAATAGGGAAAATGAAGTGACATGGTAGTGAATAATGAGTGATATAATGGAAGCATGGGTGAAAAATGCATGGTAATGAGTGATATTTGTATGACATTTGAAGCCCAACATACGTCCCAACTGAAGCTCTTGCATGTCCTCATGCAAGCTACTACAATGACTTATTTGATTTGATTCTTAGATGAGCTTCCTTTTATAATATGTTTGGTTCTTGTGTAACAACCATCTTTGAGTCATGGACTTTATTTTAACTTTGCACATCTTTTGATAACTTTTATTTTTGCAAAGCATTTTCATCTTTGAATGATTGGTTCTTGTGTTACAATCATTATTTCCTTTGTTGAGTTCTCTTTTTAATGACTGGTTCTTGTGTTACAACCATTATTTCCTTTGTTGAGATCTCTTTTTAATGAGTGGTTCTTGTGTTAAAATCATTATTTTGCTTTGTTGAGATCAGTCATTTTTAAGAAGTCATTTAATATGCTCATCATTTTTCCCGGATGCGGGTGATCTCCGAGCCCAGCATGTACACCCTCGGCGCGTGCCTGGCACGTTTCCTCCCACTCGACAGCTAGACGGCCACGTGCATGCATTTAATCATGCCGATCTCAATGCAGCGGAATAAGTTTGGGTTATGGTGCGAGTTTATGACGGTACCCTCAGGCATTGAAGGCGCTCAGAGAATTTCAGGCGCATTTACACTTCAGCTCAGGACAATTATGGCATCCAACAAGGCTATAACTGTCCAGCTTCATCCCCGCCAACGCCATTCTATGTCTCAGTGCTCTGGTAAGATTGAGTGTAGGTTCTGGTGTCCTGAGGTCGAGTCTGCTCAGCTTGCCTCTCCCCCGTCCCCCAATTCTCATTCGTTCAGTTTTCATTGTTGGAAGAAAGTGCTCTCAATGCCTCGCAGCAAAGGTGTTCCGCGTAGGGGAGGTTCTTCGGCTTCCAGAGGCCGAGCCCTACAATCCCCTTCTCCGCTTATCATACCAATCTCCTCAGCTTCTCCGTCTTCACCCCCCCCTAATCCAGCCAGGCCTGTCCCGAATTCCTCCTTCCAGACATCCCGCTTCACTTTCCGCAGCCGTCTGAACCAGCCCGTTATCACATTCACGACCACCATTATGGTTGCAGAAGAGGCGGATTTGCATGAAGACCCCATCAGCTCTTCCTCCACTCCATCTCCGGAAGGAAGTCTAGCTCAGGATGTGGGAGAAGAACCAAAATTCACTGCCGAGCACATGCAGGAGGACTCCCCTGTCGCTGAAGAGGCCACCCGTCAACGCACTCCACCTCAGGAAGAAGTTATTGTTTGCGGCCCTGTTCAGCAGGATTTTAGCATTCTTCATCTTGCCAACCCCTCAGAAGTTGGAGTGGAAGGGGATGAAGAGGTCACCTGGGTTGCGGCACCAGATACTCAAGCCAAAAGAGGCACCGACCCTCAGCCTTCGGATAAGTAATTTCTCCCTCTGCGCAGTTGGGCTGCGTCGCCTCCAAGGTCCAAGTTTTGGGTTGCACTCTCTGTTTTTTGTCTTTTAGATGTTACTCTCTCTATTTTGTTCGGCTCCTTCTCCGCCCTCCGCATATCTTTTTGAAATGCTGGTCCAAGTTTCAAGTTTCATGAAGGCTGGTGGATGTCTTGTTTTTCTGGGAATTCTCATGGTTGCCGAAGAATACTCAAGCTGTATTCTCCTCTGCCCGGTGCTTTCTGCCTGCAAGGAGTAGTTCACTGGAACAACTCTCTTTTTGTTGATCTAAAAACTATGTATTCAAATCTGCTCAGCTGTTTCTCTTTGTACTCTGGTTTTTCTGCTGAGGGTTGGAACACTCGCCCTCTGAGGCTGCGACCTCATTGTAAATATTTCTTTTTTTCATATTAATAGATTTAGTCCTTATTCAGAAGAAAAAAAATATGCTCATCATTTTGTAGTAGTGTTTATTGTGGGAAGACTATGTGGGTTAAGATGTAATATGAATGAGAGAAAGAAATGATGTGTGCAATTCCCCCCCAACTGATGGTTTCTGGCAATTTTTAATGAGAAAGGGAATAGTGAAATAGTGGAATATTTTCCAAATATCATCATTTTAGCATCTAAAAAGAATTTCAAGATTAAAGGTTAGAAAACATCATACCTTACTTACCTAAAGAAGTGGATGAATCATGCATGTTCAGCTGCTGCAATTCTGGTCTGAAGCTTCTTCTCCAAGTTGTGGATGAAAGATGGATCTGTATTGTTGTATCTACTGCTGGATCCTCTGCTGGATAGTCTGATGAATCTGATAAGTCTGCTGAATATGGCTTGGTAGGTATACAAAATATAGAAGTCACATCCCCCCAGCCTTATTTATTGACTTGTCCTCAAGTCATGATAAGTGGAAAAACAATGAAAGGAAGTCTGCTTCATCTGTTACAAAATATGGGTCTTCAAGTCTTCAACGCTTGATGGCACAAATCTTACTATGTGAATAAATGTGTTGGTGTCAAAAATAGCAAGAAGTTGTTGGCTTAGTGGCCGTTAATGAATGCCCTTAGCCAACACAAGAACTCCCACCATTGATTCCAATGGGAGTTAGGATGCCTAACACATCTTTGTAGGTACAAATAAATTTTTCGTGGTCAAGTCACCTACAAGATCCAATGAACAAGGGATATTAATGTACTCCCATTGTTCATTGGCAAGAGTACTTGCCATTAATGCATGCAAGCCTCTAGGTTTTTTTACAAAATAATTAGACTCTAGGACTTTGACTCAATGATATCCATAGAAGCAGGGTTTTATTGGCAGAAATGAAGGGGATTAGTAATGACAAGGAAAATAACAATAAGCTTGTAAGGAAACACGTGGTGTATGATTAAGAACTCTTGCTGTGAAAAATGGATATGGAAATGTCATGCTCTATGGATTTACAATTGGTGGAATTCAAAATTTGTTTCAAAAGGCAGGTGCAAGGTAGTGGTTGTGGAGTTGGATTTGTCTTTAGAACTTTTCATGAATTTAGTCTTTGGAAGACCAATTGTCATCACAATGTAATATCCTTAATGATCACTTGATTATCCTGTAACCTGTAAAAAAACTTGGCAGAAAGAAAACATAAGTGTGTTCAAGAAGAAATGGCCATTTCTTTCATGATTCTTACACAAAAATTTTGTACCAAATAAAATAGATTTAAGAAAAATCGAAGTGTTGAAATTAACTCAATTCATGATATTTGTATCAATACATTCTTAAAAATAACCGTGAAAAGTAATACTCCCTGTTTGTGTTAGATAACTCATGAAATGTGCTTGGCAAAAATATTGACATTAGAAAGATCTGTTGTGTTTTGCATATTAGTATGTCATGTAAAAGAATTCAACAGAAAGATGTTATGGGTTTAATGCCAACTTGAAGCTTCGAAACAAGATAATCATCATGTTTGATAAATTGATCCTTGAAATTTCTTTCCAAGTGTTCCATTATTTATTTTCAAATCTGCGTGAATTTTGTGGAATTTTTTTTTTTTTTTTAGTACCAACTCTTGTAGTTTCAACCAGTTCCTATAATTCTCATGGTTCTCTCAATTTGCATACCACCCAAGTTTTGTTTTATGCCAATATTCACCCTTTAAATCCTTCAAAACAATAACACTCTCAAAAAACATAACGATTTTTTTTTTTAAATGATAACAATCATAACCTAACATTATAAAACTTTATATTAATCAATCATTTATTATAATATAACAAATTACAATAAAAAATTCATAACAATAATTATATACAAGAAATCAAATAACAAATTATTACAATTATATCATCTATTAATATAATTAGTATATTAATACAATTTTAACAATATAACAAACATTAGCTATAATTAGAACTAAATGTATATAATTAAATACAAAAGTAAATGCAAATCAAATCAAAAGAAAAGCAAAAGAAATGCAAAAGAAAACACAAAATATGGCGGGATTGAAGACCTGTTGAGCCAAAGATAGGTGGATAAGTAGGATTGTCAGAGTTAACCAACCACTCCTTGTGTGATGAACTCAGCTACGAAGAGCGCTCTTATGAGAAAGAGGAAAAGAACAAAAGTTGAGAAGAAGAAGCCCAAGAAAGCTCAGAAAAAGATAGCCACAGGAAAGGCAGGGACTTAGCAAGAGAAGGAGAAAACACCACCAAAGGCAGCAGAGGCAAAATAAAAAACAACAGACTCAGGAAAGACTGCATAAGATGAAGGAGAAGAACAATAGGAAGAAATGTCTCCTAAAACATTGGCAAGGGAAGCAGCAGCTGTGCATGTTGCATTGAGCACTCCAGCTAAGCAAAAGGGAAAGAGAAAAAGACAAATGTCTATGTATTTCAAAGCTCGGAGGAGAACCAAGATTAGGGTGGGCAAGCCCCAGCCACCATCAAAAGAACCCATTATCATTGAGGATGAACCTACTAAGAAGAAGGAGGAATCTCCCTCCAAGATCTCTATCACCTACGAGAGAGGAAGTCCCAAAACCTCCACCTGGAAGGAAAGAATCAAATTGATGGACTCCAAAGTAGTCCTATAGGAAGCTCAAACCTCTCTACAGGAGACAATGGCCAAGCTTAAAGAAACTGAAAAATTGAAAAAGCAGGCAGAAGAACAGTCACAAGAGGAAGGAAAGGAAAAGGAAATACCTGAGCCAAGCCCTCAGCCTAATTTAGGCTCCTACTACAATCTTCTAGAAGGTAGGAAGATCATCCCACAAAAATTCGTTGTGCCTCTTTTCTTTGAATTAGAAAAAGAAAGGGTCAGAACCCACACTTGGATGCAGATTGCTAAATCTAAAGGAGTTGAAGATATAGGGCACATGGAAGACAAGTTGAGAGATTTGAGAAGGGAGTTGAGCATGGTAAGGCACATAGAGAGCATTAGAATAGCCCAACTACAGGAAGAAAATGAACTGCTGAAAAAGCCGTTACAAGGACGGGGAACTCAAGGGGGAGACAAGTTGCCAATATTGGAAGGGCAACAACAACAAGAAGGTCCCCTAGAAGATAATGAAGCAGCAGAGAAGAAACAGCAAGAAGGTCCCCTAGCAGATAACGAAGCAGCAGAGAAACAACAGCAAGAGGAAGAGCCACATATTGATGTTGAAATGCTGATGAAACAACAGCAAGAAAAAGAATCTCAGGCAACAACTGAAGTGCTGATTTTGAAACAATAGTTGCAGGAAAAGAAAGCCCAAAGGGCCTGCATGGCCAGCTAGGCAATGGAGGCCTTGCAGTGTAGACAACCAACTAGATCCTATGCAATATATCTCAAATACTGGTGGCTCCAATTCCAGATTAAAACATTAGCCCAGAGGGGCACAATCCCATTCCAAAATTATGGTCAATTTATGCATTTATGTGATAATAATTAAGTTGAGGATAAAGCCAAATTAGCAGAATTTTACTTACACAATATGGCACTCCCAGACATGAATTTATGGGATCCAAATGCTACAGTGGGAGACCTACAACTCATGGCTATGGATTCTTGGTTGAGCCATGAAGAAAAGAGAGCAGTGGAAATTTAGAAGATCATGACAAAAGAGCTAAGTGAGCCCCTCATGATAACGACAGAACCAGTAGAACCATTAGCTCTCATTTATGCCCACCAACATCTAGTAGCCAACCCTCAAGTTCTTCTTGACTATGTTGACAAGAAAGCATAGGCTATCACTCATTTTGAAGATATGGAGAGAATATTTGGCGATGACTGCCTTCATGCTTGCATGAGAAGGTGGAATAGATTGTCACATAGCCTAAGGATCAGGGAGTATCACTCCCCAACAAGAATGAGGGAAGCTATGATGAGAGTGACCCTATATAAACAATCAATGCAAAACTTGAAAGCCAACTTGATTGGTCCTAAGTTCAGTCCTCCACTACTATTAGGACTGTTGGAAGGGGTTAAGGAGGAGGAAGAATAGAAACAATTGGAGGAAGTGGACAGAAAATCAGGTTTCCATGACAAAGAGGAAGACATCACATCAGAGGCTTGGGATGTCAGGGAAGCTGTTAAAGCTATTAAATATGAAGAACTGGATTAGTTGCTCAGAGGATGAGCAACCCATTCAGTAGGGGGGTGATGATGAGCCCCAGAAATGGGTAACTATATGGGCTCATTCTGCCTATTATTTTCATTTAATCCACCATTCTCAATAGTTTTGTGCATGTTTTTGAATATATTTATGTCAATAGAGTGAATGGGGAGAGTCACTTTGCCACATAGTCTAATGAGTGTTTATTGCAGATCTTTGGACATTTTTGGACAAGGATTAGGCATTTATGAGCAGATTGGCAATCAAACTCGAGGAAACAGGGCCGGGGACTTATAGGAGGGGTGTCTCCTTCATTAATGACCCCTTCCTCAAGTTCTCCATCAACGGCTCGGAGTACAAAGGCCCATAATGATGATTCCAAGGGGCAGCTGAGCAAGTCTAGTAGAGCTGCTGTTATCTTCAATTTTAGGCAGCCACGTTCCTTAAGTTTAGGAGGACTGTTGGGAGTCCCCACTTGTATAAATAAGAAGGCTTCAAGTCTCAGTAGGCTAGCCATTTCTTAGTTTATTTTCCCACTTTTGTGCAGCCTTGTACTCAGCTCACTTTCGAGCTCTTTTTGAAGACAGTTTTGTGATGTAACTGCTATTTATTGATCAATGAAGATGAATCCGGTTTTGAACCAGCACTGATATTTTCTAGAGGGATGAAGCTCTTGGGTTAGGGCCCAACCCAAGTTGCCCAACACCTCCTTTGTGTATTTATATGCTCTTTGCTTGCATTCATAAAATGATTTCTGTTGTTTAGGTTAAATCTTGCTTTGGTAAAATAGGTTGCTTTTGATGGTTAGAATAGTTGTTCTTGCTTCAAGTTGCTTAAGTAGTTTGCTGCAGTAACAGAAAAGATCCAAAAAGGCTACCAGCAGGTCTTGATCTCCTTTCTCCCTCCTTGGGACCATGATTTGAGGTCAAGGCACTACTTCTGCCACCAAAAACACAGTGTTTGCTCTTCTAATGCAATTGCTAGTGTGATGTTTTGTGTTGGAGAAGTTGATATTCATTTGGATTCACATGCTTAGACCATTTCATGTTCATTTACCATGGTTTTCTCGCACAAATTTCTGTTCATAAAGTTCTATTCAGCACTTTTCTGGTTTTAGGTCAGATTTTAGGTTAAAATAGACAAAACTCTGTTTTTTGGTTCTTGCTTGGGTCAGTTTTGAGAAGTAACTGTGCAACTCACTTGTAGAATAGTCCAACTTATCTTTCCTTCATAGCACATCCTTTACTAGTTCATCTCTCTAGATTTCCCCACTCATTTGCCTCATTTCGCCAATCTGCCTTAATTTTTGCGTTTTTGTGTAAAGTTGCTTTTTTGACCTTTGAACAAATCCAACCATCTCCTTTGTTCCTGATCTTCATTGATAGAGTCCTAGACCCTTCAACACCTTCATCCAGCCTTCATTTCCCTTTTCCCACATTTTTCCACCTTCAAACCTCCAAAAACCACTTTCGGCCTCCTCCTGTAGATCCTCTTGTAGAACCTCCTGTAAATCCCCTGTAGCCTCCTGTAGAAGTTCATGCGAGTGATTTTTCGAATTTTGATCATGATGGAAGTCTCCATAATGGTACTAGGGACTTCTTAGGGCCTCTCCACACCTTCCTCACCATCTACAAAAACCAACTCCATCTTCCTTTGCCACCAAACCTTACACAGTCACAATCAGTGAAACCATAAGCATAATAATTCCACATAAAAATACTCAAAAGTACAAAAAGATGATTTCTTCTCATTTCTCTTCAGAAGTAGCTTGAATAAATGCAATTTACCTTTTTAGTAGTTAATGGCGCCTATTTCAGTAGTTTCCATCTCTTCTTTCAAAAGTAGGGTTAGTGGGTAAGCTAGGGTTTGCTAGGGTTTGTGTTTCATTTCAGTTTTCCTTCTCTTTCTGCAAGTAGAGTAGCCCCTGTAAAGTTAGCTTTCTTCCATCACAGTAAAAGCTTCTTCTGAGAACTCATAGAAGTTGGCTTAAGCTCCTAGCGAACTTGTGCCAGCTGATCAAGTGATAGCCTGCAGTAACAGCTAGTACTTGTGCTACAACATCGTCGCTTCCAAGTTTGTTACGAACTACCGAGTTGATAAAAGTAAAGAAGGAAGTCCCAGGAGTTGCAAAATTATTGCTGCAATACTGGAGCTCACCAGTTATATTGTAATTTTTTGCGTTCCTATTTAAATCTGGATAAAAAAATGTGAGTCAAAGACTCACATTTTTTCATTTTCCAAAAAAATGACATTTAGGGCCTCAAAATGGCTCCAGAAGTTCAGGACCCAAAAAACTACCAAAAATAGTAAATTTTGCTACAATTAAGGAAACCGAAAAACTGAAAGAAACAATGGTGGGGGTCCGAGTGGAATAGGCGGCTAGCCACCAATATACATTTGGATCAATGATGCCACTAAAGCTATGTTGGACAACCTCAAACCACTGCCATAGACTCATTTTCAAAAGTTGTAGCAACTCAACATCGAAGCCGAGAACCAATGGAACAACCTCATGAGTGTATGGATAGATCACCCCACTATTGAACTTACCACACCATTTCTTAATCAGGCTACTATTTCGATGCATTCTAGGTGGTATGAAATCACCAATTATTCTCAGTTGAAAGCCGAAGTTATATAGTTAGTGCCTAAGTTGGGTCATTGATATGAAGGTGAACCTGCGAGACATGAATAAGTGGCCCAGGAAGAAGCAACACAGGAAGAGATGCAAAAACAACAAATAGAAGAAGAAACACCAGAAAAGGATTGAATCACATATGACTTAATAGATTGTGGTCGAGGCCTTTTGACCAGGGTCTGGTAGGAAAGTAGTTGTCCAGAAGATCACTGAAGAAAAGGAAAGAAATAATACAAGAATAGTCAGATGCCAAAGATGACAAGAGAAAGGTGTGGAAAAGAATAAGGAAGGAGCAGTTAAGGTAGAGTTCACAAAGACAACCAAAGGAAGATAAGGGCGTGGAAACGAGTAGTTGAGATCGAGTTCACAAAAGCCTCGAAGAGGAATGGATGCGATATCCAAGGTGACCATAGGTAGATCAGGCAAGTGGGAAAGTCTATAAAAGCTAAAGGGATGAAGTAGAAGGGGATACAAAGGACCCTAGGCTGAGATGCTGCTACTACATCAATGGAGACCTGTTATGTTCATTTCTCTCTTTTTTTTGAACTCTAGCATGTAATATGATTGATGTTCCTAATGTAATGACCAAGCTACTGTGATGTACCAACAATAGAAGGGAACTTGCAGAAATGTCCCGTGTCCTTGAATGTGATGAAATCAATGGGTCCTTTAAAATTTTATTTTGTATACAATGTGAATGCTCTTTGTTTTTCCTAATCATGTTGCGAATGTATAATTTCTACATGATGCATGTTTATTAATAGGGACTTATGTAATGAATGTGTGAACTGAATTGTCTTTTGCATTACTCCTTGATGCCTTTATGTGATTCCTTACCTTTCTGAGTCTCGACGCACCTCAGGTGAGACACCTTGCTTTCTTATTAAGTAATGTGAAAATATTGGCGTAATGAGAGACTATAGAAGATCCCTTTGTTGGTAGCCTGTGCCCGAACCTAGGGTCTCACTTCATTAAAATTTCGAGCCAACACACACACACACACTGTTGCAAAATGAAGTTTGTTAGCACACACACATTTTATCAGAGTTCAGATGAAGGTCTTGATTTAAATCATGATACACCACCAATGAAAGGAAATACTATTTGTGTATGGATTTTGAGAAAACCATGTCATACTCAAAACATAAATTACAGAGTTTGGGAGAGTACTTTGTCTCCACACTTAACTCTATATTAAAGCTGAAAAAGAAGCATATCAAGTGATCATAAGTCAAGAGTCGATATTTCTAATAATGACATGGTTATTATGAAGAAACCAAGTCAGATCAGACTTCAAGCCACAATATAGATCTTAGGTTATCTCATATGAATGTAAATAAGTCTATGTATGGTAAAGATCCATTTCAAAGCATCATAAAAACTTCTACTTGTAGTAACGTTATAAAAAATCACTGACACGATATGATATCATAGGTAATATGATAAGGAAATAAGGTTTATGCATGTGTAGCAACAATCTTCACACAAGGCTACTTTGTATATGATGTATGAGTAATGAGAATGATAATAAATAGAACACTATCATTCATATAACATTGTATCTCCTAACAAGCATGAATAAGAATGAGTATGAAACAACACAAACACACAAATAAAGAAAAGATATACATTAATTTAAAGACGCTCCTATGAGGGGCCCTCCCACAGTGGTGCCTAGCTACCGTACAGGCTCATAGGTTAAAAGCCACCATGATGATGGATCAATAACGAACTGTCATATTAATCAAAACAAAATTTACAACAAGGTTGATGCCATAAGACTGACGCACAAAAGTACAAAGTCATAAGAGTAATGTCAATGCAATTTACATAGAATGTCCAACTCACTCGACATAAACTTTGCTAAAATATGAACTAATTGTCATGATATCCATGGTGAAATTGGACATTGTTCGATTCTTAAAATACCTTGGGATGAAAGACTATGTCACCATTATGACAATAAAAAGGTTGAAGATGAAAAGCACTCTCAAAATAACGTACATATACTTGGATTAGATTTCAAATTCAAAAAATGTGTCACACAACCCAACTTCATAATATTTTAACTCAATAAAATTGGGAACCTTCTTTTAATATGCTAAGTAACCATTTATCTTTTTAAAATTCAATAAACCACTTTAATTTTAGTGGACATTATTTTTATTTTTATTTTTAAATAAGCTTATTTTCTTTTTTTCCATGGTCTTCTAAATTTGAAACCAAACTCACTACAAAATTAATGTCTTTTATGTTAAATGCCCATATACTAACATAATAATGTCTTTTATGCTAAATGCCCATATACTCACATAATACATATGAGAAATATGTAATATGATTGGTTGTAAATTTTCTTCTCAATGCTTCTCCATGTTTTTCCACAGGTAAACATTAATCATTATTATTAATTAAAAAAAATTATTATAATAATTAGAAAAATACTGAATTATTTTTCAAACAAGAAAACCTTTATATGATTTCCAGAAAATTAAAACATCAACCTCGGATTTGATTCTCTTGAAATCTTACCCACATGGGGATGTCCTTTGTATCGTCTAATAATGTCAAAATCAATATAAAATCAATCAATTCTATGTTTTGGTGTTTTCTTCGCAAAAGGACCTCATGCACCGAACCCTAAACATAAATAAATAAAAAATGTCTGCTTTAGAGTGAGGGGTCGATTCGTTATCCATTGCCGTAGGGAACATGAGACAAAGTCCCCTCTTGGCTAGTCACGAGGGCATAAAGAAAATAGCATATGATGATAGGAGCCCAAAAGTCTCGTGGGAGACCCGGAACTGCTTAAGGAAGAACAATATTTTTTGAATAGAAGTCATACAAAAGGCCAAATTTGGATCTTTCACTCTGTGTAAGGACGAATTATATTTTTAATGGAAGTCAAACGAAAAGATAAATTTGCATATTTCACAAACATTTAACTTTTTGCAAAAATTATAGAACTTTCGAAAACAAAGATAAGTAGGGTCATAAACATTTATATATTTATCGATCGATTAATTTTTTGTTTTTGGTAAAGCAAACAAGTATCAAGTAAAATTAATCAAAAATACATATCTTAATTTATTGTTTGGAAAAGCATACCAAGAGTTCCTTCATAATCTAGAAAATCACACCAAGAGTTTTTTCATAATCTAAAAATTGAACATGTTCAGGGATGACAAAACCATAATATGACGATATTAAGGTTTATAATTTTGTGTGATAGTATTTAGAATTATAATGAAAAAATTAAGTAATCAAAAATAAAGAAAAAGAGTAAAAGAGTGTACTAATGCTCTTATCCAATTTTCAAAGAGTCGGATTCTTCCACTATTATCGATTTTCTGTTTTTGCGTGGAGAACATCCTCGGTCAAAAAGAAAGAAGTTTAAGGTGTGTCTCAATGCATTGCAGGCAGCTATCCATCCCCTTCACTCTGAACTAGAGGTCATCAAGCATCAACATAATTTCATCCCTAGCTACATTTATGTCCAACAATACACATCCCAACATCATTTTGAGGTGTCAATATATGTCAATGGTGTACATATATTGGTTGAGCTACCCTCTACTATGATCAATGTCTGGAACCCCTTCAACAATTTCATGGGCTATTTCAATGTCTAAGAGACATCCCCTTTCTCCTACACTCTCCCATTATGTTGTTTCTATCTCCTCTTGCACTAGCAAAGGTGTGTTGTCTTGGTTGGCCAAGGTTTCAGTCCTTTCCCATACACACAAGATTTTTGTTTATTTGTAATATGTTGCTTCTTGACAAGCCTTGGATCTTTTCCTTGGCATGGTTTCACAGGGACCAAGAGCTTTATCCTCGTGCTAAGCAAAAACTGGGTAGTCATGTTGTGGGAGGATGTAAGAGGAGGGGAAGAATTCTTAGGTAGAGTAAAGGGAGCAGTAGGAAAGAGAATTACGAGTTTCCATGGATGATGAGGGCCATGCCATGGGGAGGGGGAATGTACAACCACGTAAAATAGCAAAAAAAGAAATTCATATTTTTAAGGAAACCATTGCAAAGCATTGACATGTCTACCAAACGAAAAAAGAAATATGAAGGCTTACCTTCAATCCCCCAATCTCTATGCAAGTTATAGCTCACCACCTTGAGATGCCATAACTACCCATGTTGTCAATCCTTGTACTTTGAGCAAACCTCCATATTGAGCATGATTGCCTTGGTATGCGGGATTGGCTCTTGCCAACTCTTGACATGCACATTCAACATAAGGTACAACCTCTGCACAAACTCCATCTCACCCGGTTGCATATCTTCATCTATTGTAACCTTATTTGACATGATACACCACCACCGATTCATTAATGTGAGCTTGATGTCATGATCTTCCAACTTGATCGGGTTGTGTGCCATTATAAATGTAGGTGAGGGTTGGACAATTGTTAAGGCCATAGGGGCATCTGGCCACATCTTACCATAATGGATCCTAGGTGATTGCACCCTTATGGTGCCTCCTTATCACCCCATGTTAGGAGATTGATTAGTTAATTAACTAATGGGAGTTCATTCGTTTAAAGGTCTTTAAAGTTTTGCAATTTACATATACGTCGATGTGGTGCTTTAATGCAATATGAACTAGCGTAGCCATATAAATTAAATGCCCAGTAAATGCAAATAGACATCAATTTATGATATGCATTAAAACACTCACCTTATGATAAATTAAGTAAATTAAATTAAATTTATGTAAACTTTATCATAAAAATTAAGTAAATTATAACTTTATTTTAAATTATTATTATTATTTATTTGTTAGGTAATGCGAGTATTGAGATGACTAACATCCCTAACTTGGCTTGAATAGTTGTGACATAGGGGCATCTAAGCTATCAAAATCACTGGGGATCACACTTGGCCTGGGCCACACAAGTGCTTAATGATGGCTGGATGTTTGCTTGTAGTTCATTGGTTTAAAGGTATTTTAGAGTTTTATAATTTATATAGATGTTGATGTTGATGTTGTTCTTTAATGCAATATGTCCTAGTGTGACCATATAAATTAAATAGTTGGTAAATACAAATAGACATCAATTTATGAATGCATCAACACATTTACCATATGATAAATTAAGTAAATTAAATTAAAATTAAGTAAATTAAGTAAATTTATTTTAAATTATCATTTTGTTAAGTAATGTGAGTCCTCAGATTGGCACACCTAACATGGCTTGAGTGGTGGTTGCACCAGGCCTGGGCCACACCAATCCTTAGTATAGCAGATTTTTTCCCACGAGGTTTCAGCCCAATGACTTTTTCTCCAATGAGTGCCTTAATAGAACACCCTATATGGGGGTAATGTGTGATTTCATCTGTGGTCAATGTAGAGTTAACAATTGTCTCTCTTAAAATAAAAACAAAATGTTCTCTAAATAGAAAAGCAACATGGACTCTAATAAAAAAAAAAAAATTGAATATGCATGTTTAGTTAGTTTTAATTAAAAGTATTATAAAGCATCAATAACCCTTACCTCACTATATTACAACTCAATGTGGTTAAAGTATTTCACTCTCTCGATCATAAATACAATATTTCCATGTCCACATAACTTAATATCATTTCCTATCAAATTTAAAAGGAGATAAAATAATTAGAAGTGAAAAAAAGTGTGAGTAAGATGTTTAAACCTTGTGTTTCTAAAAAATATTCCTATGATCCAAAATAAACTATTTAAAAATCTATTTTAACTAATTTATGTTAATGTCAACTTCATATATATCTATATAAGAATTATTTTAATGTTGTATATAATAAATATTCAATAGGGAAAATAATAATTGAAATTAAAAAATATCAAATACTTTCGATAAAAATAATAAGAAGGAGATGTATAATTCATTCCAAATTCTTAATATAAAATTAATATGCATTGTTTAAAAAATATTATATAATAAAAAATTTCAATGTGGGTCGTCAATAAAAAATTTAATATGCTGATTAAGTAACATTAGATATAATTCAAATAATATTAATAGCAAAAAAAAAACTATTTGAAAGTGAACATATTTTAATGTCAATTATGATATATATTTTTAAAAAAAGATGTATATATATGATATAAAGTAATTGAAAAAATAAGTTTTTACGTTTGTAGTTTTAGTATTTTAAATTTTGTTTTTTTTTTGCATAATTTTTGGGGTCAATTTTCCGTGAATCAACAAGATTTTTGGGACATACAAGTTTAAGTTTTTTACTCTTAGGAAATACAATTTAAGCAATGAAAATTAACTATATATATTATACATATATATATTATATATATATAATAAATATTATATATATATATATAATAATATATATATATATATAATAATATATATATAAAGAGAGAGAGAGATATGTGCAATTTTTTTTCGAAGTTTGCACTCTAAAATAGGTTTTCTATATCTATGCTTAATATGGATCCATATTGGTAGATAAATCACCTGTGTGTGTAAAACACTATGTAATTGAAAAAAATAAAATATGATGCAATTTTTTCAAAATTTTCACTCTAAAATAGGTTTTCTATATCTATGCTTAATATGGATCCATATTGGTAGATAAATCAATTGTGTGTGTAAAACACTATGTAGTTGAAAAAAATAAAATATGTGAATGTCAACTGTGTGTGTGTATGTAAAACACTATGTAATTGGAAAAAAATAAAATCTCTCAATGTCAACTCTGTGGGTGTAAAACACTACCTAATTGAAAAAAATAAAATCTTATAGTTAAAACATTTCAAATAGTCTCTCTATTCTACATTCTAGTTTCATTTTCAAATATATATTTTTTGAAATCAAGCAAAATTTTTTAAAATTATTTTTCACCTCTAATTGTTTGATTTCTTTCCCTTTTCAAATATAATATTTGATTTCTTTCCCTTTTTCAAATATTTTTTTTTGGTGAATTTTATATGAAATTAAACAAAACTTTATTAAAAGTAAATTTTTGTCAAAAATATTTAATTTTTATTTCGTGTGCTATATATATATATATATATATATATAAATATTATATATATATATATATATATTATTATATATATATATAATATATATATATATATTCAACTTAAATAAATTTTAACGATATTATTTATAATATCAAATTAATTATCATATATTTTGAAAATCAATTCTCTCGCATAATGAGCTATCCAATTGAGTTGATGAAAATGAGTTTGGATGAACCATTCACCTATGATTTTAAATCTTTATTCTAAGATCAAAATGTTATTCAACTTAAATAATAACTCCAAAAGGTTAACATCTTGATAATGGTAAATATTTAAGTTGGAATAAAATTATAACTTTAGATCTAAGATTTTTGTGATTTATATTGTAAATAATAATACCTTTTAGATTAATCAATTCATAAGATTTGTGGGAGTTTCAAATCAAACTAATGTGGTTCATCCTCAGTTCAAAAATTTCTCCCGAAAATGAACCACATTAGTTAATTGGAACGTTGACCAAATCTTAATGATGTTATTAATTCAAAAAACATTGCTATTTAAAACCATAACCTTTTAATAATATCTTAGATTTTATTTTTTCAATTCAAAAAATATATTTTATTTATTTATTTATATTAAATATGAAAATAATTAAGTCAAAAAATACATTTGAAATTGTTTTAATCAACAAGAGATTATATGACAGTAAAAAAATTGTATTCTTCTAACATTATTACGCAATCAAATTAGTTTCAAACATTAAAAAGGTTAAACATAAAATTAATATTTAATATATAATTATATAAAATATTATTGATTATATGCAAATAGTTTTATCCAACTTGTTTCATATTTAAAAAAAATATTGAGAATATATATAATATATATATATATATTTAGTGAATTAAGGTAAGAAATTGAATATTGTAATTCAAATAAAAAAATTATAAAGTGATTTCTTAAATTTATTTCTCTTATTTTTAATTAATTAAAAATTAAAAATTAAAAAATTTGTGTGAGAGCAGCTGTGTATTCTAATTACCTATTCCCCTTAATTAAGAAACAGAGAGGAAATGATTAAATTATTATTTTATGCACGCTTTTAATGATATGAAGAATTTTCACATAGCTTTTTATTATAGTCATGGATTCAAATCCATTAGATCTCTCACGAGCGTGTCATTTCTAGTAACTCCAAAATGAAAAATAAAACCATCTTCCAATACTATTTCTTCATCTTACTCTCGTATTGCCACTATTTCCAGGTTGAAGGGAACTTCTTCAAGGATTGCACCCTTAAGTCCCCGATGCAAATGGTTTAGGGTTCGGTTTGATCACAGGTTTTAAGTTAAGAAGTGAAAGGGGGTTGGATGGTTATAATTGCATATATCGATTGGTGATGAAGTTGAAGGATTGCCATTGTTTTCATATATGGATTTTGTTAATGATCTTAGTGATGAAGTTGAAGGATTGCAATTGTTTTCATATATGGATTTTGTTAATGATTTTAGTGATTGCTGGAAAGAGGAGGTAAAATTATTTTTCTATCACAGATAAGTATACAAATCACACAAGAAAGTTGGGATACATGAAATTCAAATGCTTAAATTGTTTGAGAAAAGTCATAAATAGACATAAATTCTTCTCGATAGATATTCAAGAAATATATAGAAAATATGTTTTTAGAACATAGTTTTTTAATAATAGACAGTAAAATAATCTTAGCTCTTACATGCATATTAAGATTGTCTACATGCACCGATGACATGAATATGCATGTTTCTGCATGTGAAGCGAGAGTAATAATATGAAACACTTTCTCTTAATTATGATTGCTAAATGCTTCAACATTTACAACATCTAAAATTTTCTTACGAAACTCAAAGCCATATTTTGCCAATAACTTTGTGAATATGTCATCTAATTGGTCTTTCGATTTACAAGAATCCAAGTATAATTACTCATCATTTATAATCTCTCTAATAAAATGATATTTGGCATCAATATGCTTGCTCTTCTAATGAAAGACCTAGTTCTTTGAAAAAGATATTGCTGACTTCTTGTCACAATAACTTTTGTTGGTCCTTATCCTTGTTGAAGATCACTAAATATGTTATGTAACCAAACTGCTTGACTAACTTTTGTTGCTTCTACAACACCCTCAACCTTGGCTGATGAGATTGTCACAATGGGTTGTTTCATGGACGCTCATGAAATCACACCTAAACCAAGTATCCTAAAGTACTCTTCCTATCATCCATGCTATCGAAAAAATCATTGTGAGTATATCCAACCAAAAATTCATACTAGTGTTGAAGCATAATATACCATATCATGTTGTTCCAACAATATATCATATAATTGTTTTGCCAACTTACCAACTATGAGTCTTTTGGAGACTCTATGAACCTAGAAATCAAAATGATATCATATATAATGTTCATCCTAGTTGCAGTGAGACATATAAGGTTGCCAGTCAATCTCTTGAAGAGACTTGGATCAACATTGGATACCGTATCCTCTTTGTTGAGCTTTGTCCTTGTTGCAATTGGAGTTGGCATTGGTTTGTGATTTTGTAAACACCTCTCACCTTAACCTCGGTGAAAAAGTGTTCACTTGCTAATCCAATCACCCTTGTAAACAGTTAGAGAGATGGGATAATAATTTTTTTGTCACCAAAATTGCAAATAAACATCACCATTGTGTTCGTCACTCAAGACAACTCTAGTGATATAAAAATTTACCTGAATCCAATCTCTGGATCAGAAGTTATGTTTCTTTAAATTTTCAACGAATTAGAGGGTGTCACGTCATCGACCATTTCACATGGAAACCATGTGGCTAACCTCCTAGCATCACTTGGAAAATAATTATCGGTTTTCATCCCACTCATGGTTTTGGGTCGCACGACCCTGCACTATGCATCTAGTGAACCCCTCTTCACACATCCTGGGAATAGCCACGTCAAACATCCGAGGAATTCTTGCTTCCAACATCTGGGGAATACCCTCTTCAAACATTTGGGAAGCACCCCTAAATTTTGGTTGTACATCAACTGAAAATCCCATTTGTACCCTATCTAAAACTTTTGGTTGTACCTCGACTATAACTCCCAACTCCATTCCCCGACTAAAATTCCCAGCTCCGCTCCCTAGCTAAAATTCCTGGTGCTTACCTTGGCTAAAATTCCTAGTGCTTACCTCGACCGATACTCCTAGCTCCTTATTAACATGTACCCTGCTTCCTACATCTAAGGAAGAGTCTTCGCGATAGATCTTACAAAATTCTAACTTTCAGGGTACATTATCCTTCCACTCGTCCCTTTAGCGATATGACGCAAGTTGAACCTTCAACCCGTTGCTTCAATGACAAGGCTCATTGCTAGGCTATGTTGATAAGGTTAATCAACCAAGGTTATAAGGTTAAGTTTGTGCCTAAGTTGCATCAACTCCACTCATATCAAAAGGTCTCGCCCACAACTCGTCGTTGAAGTCTCTGGCCTGACTTGGGCCTTGAGCATCATGTATGCTCATGTATCTAGTGGTTTTCATAAGGGTTTGCTCCCTTCCTATACTATGTGACATTATCAAAGGATTCCTAACATGGCCCGACTCCGGTGGTTCTAAAAATGTCTTGACTTGTGCCAGAGTCCAACCATGGCCATTAGAATTTACTAAGGTACCCATTGGTGCTATCCCTCCCAAGCTTACGTTAGAGTTACTCTCTCTAGTTTCATAATGTTTGTAACAAATAGCACTAATTAGGGACTTATCTATATAGGTCAGCGACTTCTCAATCTAGTCCCTTAGGAATGTATAGTTCCTAGGATCTCGATAATTATACCTGGGTTTGACAAATCTTGGCCTAGAGATCTACAAGCCTCATTCAAGGACCCAATGAGTGCCACAAGCATATGATAAACACCATGAAGCACATGGTGTCTAAAAGGCCACAAGGAGATCATCACTCCTAAAGGAAATAGGGAGTCCCTCTTCTAGATTTGAATACAAGCAAGAGCCTTATGGATAGGCACATTAAAAATAAGATTGTAGACTTACAAGCACTCCCTTTTGAGGGACTAGGAATTCTAGGCATAACTACAACAATGGTTGTTAGTTACCTTCTGGTACAAGCTTGGTGATTCTTGAAAGGCCTCCAATGCTCACACTACCCACCACAGTGCAACCCAGGGCCTATAGTAGACATACAAGTAATTATGTGCACCTAGTTGTGTAATACTTCTATGATGAACCAAGAAGAAGATCTTGTAATGAGTTCCTAAGAAATTTTGCTATTAGCAAGGACCCATGGATGATTACCCCAACTAGGGTACCAACCAATTTCAACAGAAGACTATACGTAATTATTCAATGCTATAACTAGATTCAAGAAGACACTTTACACAACACATCATACAATTGTACTGGACTAAATCCTGAGTAACATCAAGATGTGCATCACTAAGGCTCAAAGAAGTCCCTCATATGGGATCTTAGATTAATGAAAATAAATGGAGGAAAATCCTTAGCATTTTCACATTGTAACATTATCCACGTCGATGCAAGCTATCATTAGTGTAACCACCATGCTATAATAAGAATAATTTTTCTTTTAAATATTAGTGTAATAAAACCAAGCTTCTTATGGGTTATTCCAATGTATTTTATACTTTGCACAATATGTTAGTTAGTTGTGCAAGACTAGTAATACAATCATGTATTTTCACAACAACATCATTTCAAACAAGAATTATATTTACACATTAATTATCAGAAACATACCTAAGAAACACTTATCTTATATATCCTTGGGCAACTAAGTCTAGGACTAGGACTCTCCACCCAATCGTAGATAATTGTAACTAGTTCTCTCTTGCAGATATCACCCATGAGCCAGATTCCAAAGACTAAGGGATATTTTCTCAAGGCTGAAAGCACCAACTCCAGTTGCTCCTGTGACTCCAAAGATCCTTCCGCCTCCACCCTCCAATTGAGTGGTAGTTAATGATGCACAAGAAATCCTAAGAGTCACCATCTACACCCTTCACTGAATTGTAATCAACAAGGTATAGGGAATCCAAAGACTCATTGTCTCCACCCTTCATCATAATCGTGAGCAACGAAACACACACAGGGAATCCAAATACTTACCGTCTCCACCTTGTAGAACTCAACACTGTGGTTCCACCCAACTTGGGAATCCAGAACCATAACAAATCAAACATACAATAAGCATTAGAGAATTTTTGAGGCCTAAAATGGGGCTCCCAAGGAACATTATAAAGCAATAGTGGAAATATTAAAATAAGATCGATTACATTATCAAATTTTAGAGGGAAAAGATTAATTTTCAACTTATCTCCCTATGGTTTTACTCAAATTTCGAGTGGGAGCATTTGTTGGATGTGGAATTTGATCCTCATCCAAGGAGTACAGTTGTTGCATACTTTTTATGGACATTTCTATACAAAAAATTAGAAATACATGGAAAAACATGATTGCAATCACACTTTTTCATGTAGCAGGGTCCATCAAAAGTATGTAACATCAATACTCCTTGGATGAGAAATTAACTACTGCATCCAATGAGTTCTCCCACTCAAAATTTGAGTAAAATCATAGGGAGATAATTTAAAAATATGAGTTGAAAAAGTAGTCTTTTTATTTTTTTACCTTTTTACTCCAAAAATGGTGAATCATCTCCCATGGTTGACATCATCATCTTCAATCCTATTGGTTCTTATAAAGTTGATTTTGGTTGTACATTTTTGTTTTGAGGCCAATTTAGACCTCAAAATTTCTCTAATGGAAGCCATCTAGAATCACTCTAGAATTTTCTTGGGGATAATTCCTCCACCATAGCCCTTAAGTATTTTCTGTGAATCACCATTTCCACCCTCTTGCTAATGGGGACTTGAGAGACAATTTCTTCCCCACCTGGAAGTGATTTCCTCGATTTCTTTTGTCAACTGAATGTTTCTCTTGCTCTTTGCAATTTTTTTTCCAAGCTACTCCCTATTTCATTTTTCTTCCTCCTTCGTCATTGTTCCTTTTTATTTAATCTGCTATTTCCTATATTTTGTAATTCCTGTGGTCTTCTTCTCTCTACCGCCCTCAATATGTTCTCCTTTTGTTCGACTAAATTGTCCCAATTCTCCTATCGTTCAAACCATCTTCTCCTCTACATCTCCCTGACAATGACATCACCAACATCTTGTGAACCAATGGAAAGTGAGCCATGTACTTCTCTTGTTACTTTCTGGTTACACCCAACCATTGACCCATACATTATGTGGGCCTTAATCTTTTCCTTTCACAATGCTACCACCCTTGCATTTGATCCAGGGTTCTCTTGTTGCTCCTTTCTTCTTTCAAGAGAGCATGGTCTTGCATACTTCCTACAATTCCATTAAATTCATGAACAATTCCATTAAGACATACAACAACCAACCTTTAATGGTTGTCCAAACACTTAGATTTTACTTCCTTAAGGAAAGTCACACCATCCAGGAAAGAAACCTCGCGAGTCCCTGGAATCTGTGTCCCATAAATCAGCCCATAATCCTTTTTTGAAATTATTTCATTGCAAAAAAGGGGTTAAATAATTGGGTTGTCACAAGCCCCTTCGCCTTCGGGGAACAATGTCCTGAGGATTCTTTACTGATATGCAACATAAAAGACATTCTTAAAACAAAAACTTACTACTTATGGAGCTCTATATACATAGATTTTTACAACATTTACAATTCATATACTTTTTCTTTAACCAGTAAACAAAGAGGGATATGCTTCCCTCACTGAGTTAACCATTTCCCAAGTGGCTTCCTTAGGCCCAAAGTGCCTCCATTGCACTTTGACTTGCTCTATTTCTTGATTCCATAGAATGGTGTTCCTTTGATCTAGGATGCATAGAGGCTCTACCTAGAACTCTCCCTCTAGTTCCACTTGTAGCATTTACTAATCAATCACATAATTAAAATCATGTACATATCTTTTAATCAAATAAACATGGAAAACATTATGTACTTTTATTGATGCAAGTAAGGCCAGCCTCTAGTCCACTGGTCCAATCCTTTCGAGGATCTCAAAAGGTCCCCAAAAATGAGGGGCCAGCTTGGGACGTGACCCAATCTTTAAAGAAATTTTCTTAGGCTTAATTCAAAGATAGATATGTTCCCCAACTTAAAACTTTTTATGTACCCTATGTTGATCCACATAGCTTTTTTTCATATCTTGTGCCACCATCAAGTTTTGTTTCATGATCTAAATTTGCTACTCCATTTCTTTGAGCATATTAGGCCCAATAAGGACCCTGCTTACTAGATCACTCTAGCTAATAGGAGTATTACAACTCCTCCCATACAATGTCTCAAGTGGGTTCATCTTCAAGGACTCTTGGTAGCAGTTATTATATGCAAATTCTACAAGTGGAAGATAATATTCCCACCTCTTTTTTTAGTGCATGACATACATCCTCAACATGTCTTCAAGGATTAAGGTCACCCTTTCTATTTTTCTATCCATTTGCGGATCCTAAGTAGTACTAAAAGGCCAATTCAATCCCCATTTGCAGTGAGCTCCTTCCAAAACTTGGAAGTGAACTTAGAATCCCTATCTGATATTATCTTCTTAGGAACTCCATGCAAACTCACAATATCCCTTATGAAAATTTGAGCCACCTCCCTAGCTGAGTTGGTGGATTTGACCACCACAAAATGAGTCGCCATGCTCAACTTGTCAATCACCACCATAATTGTATCATGCTATATGGAGGTCCTTGATAATATTGTAATTAAATCCATGGAGATCACCTCCCACTTCCATCCCAGAATGGGAATGTATTTCAATAAACATGCTGGATGTTTGCACTCAACGTTCACTTGCTAATATTCTATGAATTTAGCAACAAAATCAACCACTTATTTCTTCAAATTTGGCCAAAAAAAAACTTTTCAATGGTGGTGAGAATCGTTTGGTTCCTTGGATGGCCTAAGTATGGCTTATCATGCAATTCTCTCAGGATGAGCTTCTCCATTTCCTCACTAATTGGTACATAGATTCTCTTTTTGAATCTAATCAGACCATCATTTATGAGATGATAATATTCATCCTAGCTATCTTGTTGCAAATTATTCTTTATTTTCCAATACTTTTCATCATTTTGTCCTTCATTTTTTACCCTTTCCACTAGGTCTATTTCATAAAAGTTTATGGCTTCCAGATGATTCAATTGAATCCTTATGCTAAGTGCATCATCCACCTTGTTCTCTTTTCCCTTTATATATCTAATTTCAAAATCAAACTCACCGAGTGTGGATAGCCATCTTGCTTACCTTGCACTTAACTTAGGTTGTTTGAATAAATACTTTATCCCTCCATGATTATTCATTAGAGTGAATTTTCTACCAAGAAGGTAGTGTCTCCACATATTCAGTGAGTGAATCATGGTGGCTAATTCTAGATCATGAGTCACATAATTCTCTTCATGTTCATCTAGCTTTTAGAACTGGTAGCACACCACTTGACCTTCCTACATGAAAAATCCACCAAGCCCTTCCTTACAGGCATATGTTCATAATACAAAATTGTTATCAGGATATGCAATCCTCAACACTGGTGCATTCATGAGCAACTGTTTAAATTGATTGAAGCTTGCTACACACTCATTTGTTCATTCAAATTTCTTTCGTTTTCTCTGCAAGGATGTGATAGGATGGCCTATCTTGTAGAAGTTTTGGATGAATCTCCTATAATAACCTACCAATCCCCTGAATTATGTGACCTCATTCACATTCTTTGATGTTGGCCATTCCATGATTGCCTTAATATTCTCTAATTCAACTACTACTCACTCCCTTGAGACAATATTCCTCAAGTAATGATTTTGTGATTGGGGGAAATTGCATTTACTAAGCTTTGGATAAGGCCTATTCTTTCTTAGCAATTGTAATAATGTGACCAAATGGTTTTCATGCTCTTCTTCAGTTCTTTAATACACCAATATATCATCCACAAAAAAAAATGACAAATTTTTCCAAATAAGGACATAACACACTATTCATTAGACACATGAAAGTACCATGGGTGTTAGTAAGCCTTAAGGGTACCACTACAAACTCGTAATTCCCATATCTTGTCCTCAAATCAGTCTTGTGGATATCCTCTTCTTTGATGTGCACTTGATGATACCTAGACCTCAAATCGATATTGGATAATATTTCTACTCCCATCAATTGATCAAATAAGCCATCAATCCATGGTAATGGAAATTAATTTTTAATGGTCACTTTATTCAATTTCCAATAGTTGATGTAGAGTCAAAGCACCACATCCTTTTTCTTCACAAATAATAATGGAGCTCCCCATGATGAAACACTTGGCTGTATATAACCTTTATCAAGCATTTCATTTAACTACAATTTTAGCTTTACCAACTCATGAATGCTCATACTGTATGGTGCTTTAGACGTTAGTGCTACTCCAGGAACTAATTCAATAGAGAAATATACTTCCTTATGATAATGTAAACTAGGCATATTTTCTAGAAACACCCTCATATTGTTGCAACACCAAATTCTTCTTTAATAATTCACTTTCTCCTTTCCCAATAGCATCACTAGCCTCTTCATCACTAGATATGTGCACATCAAACAATTTATAGCCCTTCCGACAACTGTGTTTAGCCTGCATTTGTGGGATTAATCAGACTGAAATTGGTTTTCACTTTCCTTGTGATAGCGTTCTTTCCCTAGCATCATCTAGGCATTCAATTTCTTTTTATAAACTATCCACTTTAGTCCTATGCATGTACAACCAATCCATGCCCAAAATTATGCTATACTCACACAATGGCAACAACTTTATGTGTGTTGTTGTGGGCATGCCACTCAGTTCAAATGCACATGATTTTATGCAATGACTAACTTTTATCTTTTTCTTGGTTTCCAATTGAACTAGCCATGGCTCTGTGTGCAATTCCTTAAGAAATTTTCACTTTTCCACAAGCTTTGAGTTGACATAGTTGTAGTTTGAAATGAGGTCAATTAAAATGGAAATTAATTGATCACACATATTACCTTCCATCTCAAAGATGATGCTTGGTCTTCCTGATTGTCAACAACTGCGTAAATTATTGACAAGCTCCGAGCTATGACCCCCATTGTGCGATTTTCCTGGGCATTATAAATCTTAGGCCCTGCGTTTATTTGATGTTGTAAGTCCCTTTTATGGTGGTTTTCACCACATGTCCAAAAATTTAATTTCTCCTTTACTTCAGCTCTTTGTTGTTCTGTTGTTGTTTGCTATGTATTCCCTTTAGCAGCTAGACTGTTTTTCTGTTGGAATCGATTTATGGTGGTTGGTTTTTTACTACCCTTTTTATTAGTGAATTTCTTGGGCCAAGAATTTTTATTTCTAGTGCTATTATTTTCCTTCCAATCTCTTTTAATTTTATCCTATTCTTTTTCTACTCATAGAAGTGTTTCAATTTATTAATCGCATCATTTAGCGTCCACAGTATTGGAATCTCAATCTGATCCTTGAATGTTAGAGGTAGGCCACTGATCAACCATTAGATTTTCTCCTTCTCATTCTTGAGATATGACACATATCTCAACAACTCTATAAAATTGGTGATATTTTCCTCATTAGACATCTGCCCCATTCTAATCTCATAAAATTCCTTTGCCTTTCTATCATAATATTGCTTGGATAAATATTGATTTCTAAAAGCCTTCTCTAATTCATTCCAAGTCAATTCTTCTTCAACAATACCTATGCCACTTTAAGTATCTTCCCACCTATATCTACCTTTTCTTTCAAACTATAGGCTTCAAATTTGGCTTTCATATTTTCAAAATAATCATGAATTCTAAAAAATTTCCTCATGCCTAGCAACCAGGCTTCTGCATCTGTAGATTTCTTCATATCTCCATCGAATGTGGGAGGATTGAATTTCTTAAATTCTTCCGTTCTTTTCTTTTCTTCTATGGTGATGATGATTATGCTGATGGGAATGATTATGGTGCCTCTTGGTAGTAAATTTGGAATATCCCAGATTGATGGACATAAGTACTAGTCCTTCCTTCTGGGGTACTTAGCAATACATTCCCCTTCATGGTGTCTTCACCCTCCTACCTATGCCTCTTCCTTGAACTGCTACTATTTTCTCCATTTTATTTCTCTTCTGACTTCTGAACACTTCCCTTTCCTATGTGAATTGTTCCCATATCATGCTCCTTCTACCTCTATAAATATGCGAGGCTTTGCAAGATAACCACATTTATTTCTGCTTTCTTTTCTTGGGCTCTTACCAATCTTTCATTGTATGCCTTAAAAAAAATTACCTCAACCCTTAGTCTCCTCAAGGTATCCATCCAATTAGGAGAGTTTTACCCTCCCCCTTGACCAACTGATCTTTCTTCTTCATGCCCATGTGGTGTGTGGTTAGAACTGTATTCTACCATCTTGCTGATCCATTCTTGGTCATCAGGATGAATGTTTTACCACTCTCTATTATTGCATGAGAACTACATCTGATGTTATCTTACGTTATATGTTATCAGCCATTCACAACCTTTAGATACAGAACTAGTATCAATAAACAACGAGAAACCATGTACATGATTATGCTTTCATAGAATCGTCACAATAATCTTGGTTGAAACAACAATCCTTATTAGTATACTAATTTCAGTCAAACAACATTTAGTAATACACAGGATGTATAGTCCTCAAAGTATACATTTGTCAACTTAGTTGTTCTAAGACACAACATGAGATAAATCAATACACCAAATCATGACCATGAACTTGCATTTGCAGAGCTTCAATGGTGGAACTTTCTATAAAAACAAGCCATGTTTGTATATCAACGACAAGCCACAAACATCACCACATTTTCATTGCCTATTCATTAATCATATATCAATTAACACCAATTGTTAGTGTCATACTGAATATCTAAATCACAACATAACCATGTCATCTAGGCATGCAATTGATCAACTATAGACTAACTTTTAAATCCTAAACATTTGTTTAGTTTAATTTCTAAAAATCATCATAAGGCATTCTTGCGGATGTTCTATTGTTACTTGTCCCATGATAGAGCCCATATAGTCCAAGTGTTGAACCCAAATGCTCTTATACCACCTGTAAGCACCCCTCACCTTAACCTTGGTGAAAAAGTGTTCACTTCCTAATCCAATATTCCTTGTAAATAATTAGAGAGATGGGATAATAATTTTCTTTCATCTTCAAATATGGAAATAAAAATTACCATTGTGTTCATCTCATCAAGGTGAATCCAATGATATAAAACTTTACCTCAATTAGATGTCGGGATAAAAAGTTATGATTCTTTTAATATCCGACAAATCAAACTTGGTGTCACGTCATCAACCCTGTCATGTGGAACCCATGTAACTATTCCACATGGATAACCTCCCATTGTCACTTGGAAAATAATTATTGGATGCAACCTACTCATGGGTTTGGGTCTCATGACCTTGCGCAATGCATCTGGGAAACCCCTCTTTGCACATCCAAGGAATAGCTGCATTAAACATCTAGGGAGTTCCCGCTTCAAACATCTAGGGAATACCTAGTTAAAACATTTGGAAAGAACTTTGGTTGAAACTTCTAGCTGTACCTTGACTAAAACTATCAATTGTACCCAATATGAAACTTTTGGTTGTAACTTGACCAAAACTATCGGCTCTGTTCCTCGGCTAAAATTCTTGGATCCACTCCCTGACTGAAGCTCCTAGTGCTTACCCTAGATAAAATTCCCAGTGCTTACCCCAATCGATACTCCTATCTCCTTATTAATGTTTACCCTACTTCATAAACCTGGGGAAGAGCCTATGGGATAGATATCACATAATTATAACTTTTGGGGTACATTATCCTTCCACTCATCGCTTTAGTGATATGGCATAATCTGAACCTTCAACCCATTACTTCCACGATGAGGCTCCTTATCAATATATCCAAATAGGGTTGATATATTTAGGCTATAAGGTTAAGTCTCTGCCTAATTTGTAGTAGATCCACTCATAGCAGGATCTCGCCTGTAGCTTGTTAATGAAGTCTTTGGCTAGAATTAGGCCTTGAGCATGATGTACACTCTTGCATCTGATGGCTTTCATAAGGGTTTTATCCCTTCATGTACTATGTGACATTCTCAAAGGATTCCTAACATGGCTTGGTTGCGGTGGTTCTACAAATGTATGGACTTGCATTAGAGTCCCACCTCAGTATTGGAATTTTCTAAGGCACCCATTGGTGCTATCACTCCCAAACTTATGTCAGAGTTACTCTCTCTAGGTTCACAATGTTTGTAAAATAGAACATCAATCAAGGAATTGTCCATATAGGCCACTATCCAATCCTCCAAGAATCTGTAGTTCTTAGGATCTCCAACATTTTACCTAGATCTGGTAGATCTTGGCTTAGAGTTCTACGGGTCTCATTCACGGGCCCAATGAGTGCTGCAAGAATATGATAACCACCATGAAGCACATGGTGTTGAAAAGGCCACATGGCGTTTAACATTTCTCAAGGAAATAGGGAGTCCCTCTTCTAGATCTGAATACAAGCAAGAGCCTTATGGATAGGTACATTACAAATAAGATTCAAACTTACAAGCACTCCCTTTTTAAGGACAAAGAATTCTAGGCATAGCTACAGTTATGGTTCTCAGTTACCTTTTGGTATAGGTTCGGTGATTCCTGAAAGGACTCCAATGCTCACACTGCCCACCACAGTGCAAGCTAGGGCCTATAGTAGACATACAAGTAATTATGTGCACCTACATTGGGTACTAGTATGATGGACCAAGAAGTATAGCTTGTAATGGGTTCCTAAGAAACTTGGCTATTAGCAAGGACCCATGGATGATTACCCCAACTAGGGTACCAACTACTTTCAACGCAAGACTATACCTAACTACTCAAGTCTATAACCAGACTCAAGAGGACATGATTTACACAACACAATGCACAAATGTATTGGACTAAATCATGAGTAAAATCAGGATGTGAATCACCAAGGCTCAAAGAAGTATCTCATATTCCCAGATTAATGAAAATAAGGAAGGAGGAAAATCCTCAACAATTGTACATTGTAACATTAGCCATGTCAATGCAAGCTATCATCAATATAACCATCATGTTGTAACAAGATGAAGTTATCTTCTAAAAGATATCATTAATATAACCATCATGTTGTAACAAGAGGAAGTTATATTCTAAAAGCTATCATCAATATAACCATCATGTTGTCACAAGAGGAAGTTCTCTTCTAAATATTACTATAATCAAACCTAGCTTCTTATGGGTGATTCCAACATCTTTTATACTTTTCACAATATGTTTGTCAATTGTGCAAGACTAGTAATACATTCATGTATTTTCACGACATCATCATTTCAAACTAGAATTATATTTACACATTCATTATCAGAAACGTACTTAAGGAACACTTATTGTATAGATATTTGGGCAACTGAGTCTGGGACTAGTACTCTCCACCCAACCGTAGATAGCTGCAACCAGTTCACTCTTGTAACTACCACCCCTAAGCCATATTATAGATACAAAGGGATATTTTCTTAAGGTTGAAAGCACCAAATCCAATTTCTCCTAGGACTATAGGTATCTTTCTACCTCCACCCTCCAACTTAGTGGTAGTAAATGATGCTTAGGGAATCAAGAGACTCACCATATGCACCCTTCCTTGAGTTGTAATAAAAAAGGTATATGGAATCTAGAGACTCATCATCTCCACCCTTCATTAGAATCATGAGCACCAAAATGCACACATGGAATCTAGATACTTACCATCTCCACCTTGGATAACTCAACACCATGGTTCCACCCAACTTGGGAATCCAAAATCACAACAAATAAAACATACAACAAGGAAGTCATCCATAATCACTCTAGGAATTTTTCCGTGGAATAATTCCTCCACCCTAGCCCTTAGGGATTTTTTGAGAATCACCATCTACACCCTCTAGCCAATGGGGGGTCGAGAAGTAATTTATTCCTCACTTGGAAGTGATTTCCTTCGTGACTTCTCCTGCTAATTGAATGTTTCTCTTTCTCTCTGTTTTTTTTTCCAAGCTGCTCTCACTTACCTTTTTATTCCTCCTTCATCTATGTTCCTTATTCTCTAATCTACTACTACCTATCCTCTATCATTCTAGTGGTATTCCTATCACCACCTCCCTCAACGTGTGCTCTTTTTGTTTGGCTAAATCATCCCGATTCTCCCACTTTTTGGTTTGTCTTCTCCTCTTCATCCATCTGACACCAACACCACTAGCATATCCTGCCAACTAATGGAAAGTGAGCCACGTCCTCCTATTGTTACTTGTTGGTTACACCCAACCAGCATCCCATACCTTCTATGGGCCCTGATCTTCTCCTTCAACAATGTTGCCAGCCTTATGTTTAATTAAAGGTTCTCTTCTTTCTTCCCTCTTCTTTCAAGAGAGGATGATCTTGTGTACTGCATGCAGCTCCATTAAATTCATGAACAAGTCCCTTAAGACATCCAACAACCAAAATTATATGGCTATCCCAACACTCAGATTTTATTTCCTTAAGGAAAGTCATACGATCCAGGAAAGAAACTTCCCCAGTCCCTAGAAAATGTGTCCCATAACTCAACCCATAATTGTTTTATGAAATTATTTACATTGCAAAAATGAGGTTAAGAAATTGGGGTTGTCACAGATTCATCATCTTGAACCTCTTAAACATATCCATGGCATACTTTTCTTGAAACACATTTCTTAAATCTAAATGAAATTTTGAATGACTTCAAAACCAAGGAAGAATCTCACTAACCTAAAATTAATCATTGCAAATTCTTTTTCATGGTTGATTTGAACTTGGCTACGATAGATTTCCTATGAAGATCATGTCATGAACATATAAATAAACAATCGGGATTTGAATTTGATAATTTATCTTTGTGTATAATAGTGTAGGCTCACTACTAATTCTGCTAAATCCATTGCCAATTAGATACTAAATAATCTTGCTATACCAAGCTTTGGGAGCTTGCTTAAGTTTATAGAGTGCTTTCATCTTCATGTCCTTTTGTCGCATATCCTAGTGGATACTTCACATAAACTTATTCTTATAAAATGCCATTGAATATTGTTGTATTTAAATCCATTTGATAAAATTTTGACTTGTTTTGCACTGCTATAGCTAAGAAAAATCTAATTATATCTAATATTACAATTGGTGCAATGGTCTCTCCATAATTGCCTCCAGGATATTGTGCAAATCCTCTTGCTTTAAATCTATCCTTGTATTTCTCTACTTTTCCTTCCTCATTAAAAATTATTTTTGTAAACCTATTTTACACCAATGCAATATTTTCCTTCTAATTATTCTACTAAATCCCATGTATTATTATTTTCTATGGATTCTATATCTTTGTCCATTGCTTTTTAGAACCATACTTTCTTCTTTAATTGCCTCTTCAAAACATGTGGGTTAAAAAAATGCAAAATTTAAATTCACAAGGGTGAACACATAATCCTTAGGGGATTATGTAAATTGGATTTTTCACTTTTGAGGAAGATGAAAAGCTAGTGAATGTGAAGAGTCATTGGGAGTCCAAAAGGCCACATAAAAGATGAAGGCAAGGGTCATTAAAATTGTATTTATATGTGTATCATTTAATAATATGTATAAAATTCCTTATCTTATCTCTTGATTTTTCATGTGTTTTGATATTGGTATTATAGTAGATCTAAGTCATTCTTGCTGAGAAATTCCCCTAGCTACTTTTCTTATTAGAACTGCCTTTCTATCACATCAACTTTATTTCTATGCCATCATTCTAGCTTAGACATATTCTTCTCCTCCTCCCACACCTTTTACTCTACAAGATGAGATATTCTTGTGTTTGATGTATCCTTGTGACTCACGTGCATTTGACTTTCTCCTAAATCTCAAAATTATCCAATTTGTAGAGGTTGTATTCCCTTGAAGGATTGACTAGTGGTCCTGTCTGCATGGAGAGGCACAACCCCATGGAATTTTCTTCACACTACTCCCCTTCATGTAGCTTGAGTATATCTAGAAAAATCGCAAGGCACATTCCTTGGAAAACTCATGAATTACCACCCACATATTCAATTTATTTTCCCCTTGCTTGACAACTTCATGTTTTTTTTTCTCTCCTCCTAATGTTGCATTGAAGAAACCCTAGGTCAATACTTGGTTTAGTGTTGTTGTTGATTGTTGGGGAGCATTTCAAGATAGTGGAGATAGTTGTATGTTTCTTATGCTATTGTTAGTTTATGCACCTATGGAGGGCAAAGGGATGCTATGTAGTAGGGGCTAAGCCATAACATATGCTATTGTGCACTATCATTGGGTATTCACTGAACAATTCAACCGATCTATCTCATTTATATGATTTTGTGGTATGAAGGAAGTCATTGTCATGCCCGATGATTTCTATACGATGAAAACTTGTTGTATTTCTTACTTTGAGATCTATATAATATTGATACCAATGCGTTCCTCATTGAGTTATTCCTTGGGAGATTGGAAGTTCTCAAGAAAATACATTCATAAGTTTGGCATCACCATTGTGTTTTTAATGGAAAGGAAACTAACAAACATTGTAGTGAATTTGATTGAATCAATATGTGTGATTCTTAATGGTTGAAGAGAATCTTTCAATAGTCCATGTGATATCACAATATTAAGAGTGGAAATAGGTAAAATATTAGTTCTTTGAGCCATCCAATCCCAAGCCTCCTCGAAATTAAGAATTTCAATTCAAATTTAGTGTAATTCAATACATTTAAATTGTTCTTATTTTCCACTGCTTACGATGCTACATTGACATGTATTTTTTATTAGGAAAAACAATAATGCCTCAATGGGATTCATTGGGGTTATTGTTGTTGCAAGAAGCATTGTGTTTGCTTTAGTTTCTACTTGATCTCTCCTTCATATTGGGTCTAGAAATGGAGCATTTTCTTAGTAACACTACCTGAATAATTGGTAAGAGTTGCACATAGGCTTTTGGTGGGTATGCAAGTCATCATGGAATAGTGGAATTTGCAAGTGTTAGATGTGGTGTGACAAATGAATGATTTGTTGAAAGGTTTATGTATAGAACATGAACAAAGATATTTTTTCTCTCTCTCTCTGTTGTATGTGTTAAGTATTCATGGCACCTCTTAGTATGCATTATCAATTGATGTTGAACTTTTTCATTCTGGCCACATAAGTCATTGTTCCCATACTAAGAGTGTTTCTTATTAGAATTGGTAGCTACCTCGTGATAATTGAGGACACCATATCTCCTTGGATAGTTACTCGAGAAGGTGAAATGCATTTGGTAACTTATGGTATGGATGTGAATTTTTCGATGTGAAAATACACCTTTAGAAGAATTCATAAACAACAAGCTTAAAATTGGTCTTGGATACGAAAAGGAAGTGACCTTTCACATTCAGGAATACTACAAACCAATCAAATTTCAAAGTGTTGTGTATCTTCAGAAACAATTATCTTCACATGCTCCAATTCCAAATCCAATTCACGAATGCTATAAGAACCATTTTTTCTCCCCGACTTGTAATTTTCACATGAATTGTAAATCATGTAAAAATTATGGAAATGTAACAAAATGATTACGCTGAGAGGAGTGGGCAATGAATCAAAGTTTGGGGAGGAGTTGCATGGGAATCATTTAACTTAGGTTGTTCATTTAATGCCACAAGTTTTTCTGCTAGGTTTAATGGATTGCATGGAAGGTAGGGAGGTGGAGTATGGGCTTCTTAAGAGGACGAAAATTCCATACCACATTTGTTCCTCGTAGGGTGTGCTATGTTGTTAATGCATAAGAGGAGACGAGGGGGTCAAAAAAGAAGAGAAACAATGGGGAGATCGACATCGGAAAAAAAGAGGAAGAAACAACATTCAGAAATGCACAAGGAGAAAACTATATAAAGGAAATGCATGGTTCCTATTGGCAACAAATCACATACATGAGCTTGTGTGTTGTAGCTGCATGTATGCCGAGTTAGGAATAAGGGAATTTTGATTGAACTCATGGGGAAGAAGAATAACACTAGGAATAAGAATTAGTGGAGGAGTAGGATCATGTTGAGTAGAGTGGTTGAAGAGAAGAGAAGGAGTAGGTGGAGACACTATGCATTCTAAAGTCTTGCGAGGTGGAGTAGGTGGAACATAATGTACTTTGGAGCCTTGGTAACCACGGTGAAATTATGTGTGTGCTTGAAATATCTAAGGGTTAGCAGGTGGGAAGTTACTATGTATTTTGGATCCTTGTCAAATAGGTGGAGACACTATGGTTATGACTTCACATAGCCTTTAGTAAGTGGAACACTATATACTCTAGATCCTATAAGTAGGTGGAGACAATGTGAATTATGGATTCATGTGTGAACTAGTAGATTAGCATCAGTGTGAATTCCCTTGAGCACTTACTGTTTAGAATCTAAATTTGGCTAAGGGGTGCTCAGCTACAAAATTGTAGTGTAGTTGGCCTATGGTTGGGTGGAGAGTTGAAGTTCCTCCCTTAGTTCCCAGTCTTTAAATTACTCAGATAAGTATAATCACTTGCACATGTGTCACACTATAAATAGTATATGATATTACCTTGTATCCGTGTTGCTAATGGAGGAATGTGTTATTACTGGCTATTCACATTGAGATGGTTGTGTGAATTTTCTCATTGTTTGAGGGATTGTAGATCCCTGGGTTGCTAGTACTTTCGAGAAATATAGAGCTAATACATAATGTTGCATGCATTCTTAATATGCTCAACTAACATGTATAACATGTGGACTCCATTGGTTTGCTTGACCATGGTTAATAACTACTTGAGACTATTAATTTTCCAGATACTATGATGTATATTTATTAGTGAAGCTAATAGTACTTTGTGTGGAGTCTATTTTACGATATGTATGTATACTATTTTTGGGATAGAAATTATTGAGCAATGCTAGCATGAATTCTAGTGCCTATTGGTGGGCATGCCAATGGTTTTATGGGTGTTTCATAGCTATGACTATCACTTTTGGTGGTTCCCATTTTATGTTATGTTGTAAATATCATGGGTTTCCTATTGCTGAAAGGCTTTTGGAATTCGATGATTGATGTAGTGTATATCAAGAGATAAGTAGATACATGTATGCGCAAACAAACATGTAAGTCATCGAGTGCATAGAACCAGACTTGTATTCTAGGTGTATAAGCCATTGAGATTCTCTCTCTCTCCATCTTCTATTATCTTTCTATCTATTATCTATCTATATATATATATATATATATATATATATATATATATATTATATATATATATATTATATATATATATATAATATTATATATATATAATATATATATATATACTAATATTATTAATATATATATATATATATAATTATATTATAATATTGTATTATGGTGTTATAAAGCATTGAATCTCTTCTCAGAGAGAGAGAGATGAGAGAGAGGAGAGATTCAATGGCTTCTACATTATATCCAACATTTAATTATTAGAACCAAGAGTTAGTGACATAGAGGTGTTAGAAAAATATATGTGAGATCAAAGCTCTAATGTAATCTAATCTAGTTCAAAAGAAAGATTTGATGTTGAGAATACAAAACAAAATTTGAAAGTTGAAATGAAAAAAAAAAATACATTAGAGGAAATTTAAGCCTAAAAGTTGCCTTCTAAGGAAAAATAATAAAACAATAGTTAAAATAATAAAATAAGAGTTCTGAATTTTGGAGGGAAAAGAAGAAACCTATGTTTTTTAATTTTATTTTTTGCTTATCTCCTTGTAGGTTTACTCAAATTTCATGTGTAGATAATATTTGGATGCATAATTAAATTCCACATCCAACAACTACCCATTATGCATTGTTATAGACATTTTTGGACACTGCAACCCCAATCATAAATGTCCTTAAATTGAGGGCTCCTAAGTCCCTAAAAGTGTTGCTTCACTACCTAAAGGAACAAGGTCAGCTGATTAGATCATCTCCCAGAAGTTTTCCACTAAAAACTGCTCAGAAATGGTCAAAACTGGACCATAATGAATACCCAGTGCAGAGGGTGTGATGCATATCACCTTCCCAGTGTAAAGGGTGCGATGCATACTGGATGGCCCCTCTGTATGGTGTGATGGGCGATAATGGACAAATGACAGAGACAGTTTGCGAGGTGGAAGATCATAGAATCTTCCAGAAGCTTCCCCTATGACACTTGCCTCTCTGTTTTTGACCAGGGATGAGTAAGAGATCATCAGTCTCCAAGTGGAATCAAGAACTATCAGAGAGAGGACATTAATCAAGACCCCAGAAGATGACTCACCCCCTATAATCATCTATATATGGATCCCTCATCACAGAGATCCGGAGGCGGGAATCTTGTATCTTGTAGAGAAGTGCTGTTGGTTTTCTGGAGAAACTTCATAGTGTTGGGTGATCTAAGCTTTACTTGAGGTGAAGAAGGGATTTCTTGCTGGAGGATGATGCTGGGTCAGAACATATGGTTGTAATCATCTTGCTATTCTTGATCTTAATAAAGTTATTTGAGTTTTCCTCCATATTCTTGTATGTTTGCTTATATATGCATTTGTATGGTTAACACATATCTGGTCCTGTGTTATTTATGAATATAGATCTCTGTTCTTTGATAGTAGTATGTTACTTTGATTCCACAGGTGCTCTTTGAAGCTAGACAGACAAAGAAGAAGCGGTAAGGATCTATCAGGAAGGAGAGGAATCAAACAAGGAAACCAAGCGCAAGGCTAAGGTTGGTCTCCTTTGTTCCACTCTTATCTATTTTCATAAAGGAAAGTGAAAGTAGACTTTACTTGTTTGTTTCTAAGATAGCTACCAGTCATAGTGGGAATAGCAGCTCCGAGTGGACACTATTCCCGGTAAAAAAATGGCGACTCCACTGGGGAGAGACTAGATTGTTTGTTAGCCTACCTTTGTTTCTTTTATAAACTTACAGACGGAGCCCAAAGCCAAGCCAACTAGCCTTTGAACCGCATTTTTTTATACAAATGCAAAGTAGATCAATGCTGCTTCAGTCTATCTCCGGGTTTTGTTTATGAATTAAACAATTGATTTGCAAACATTCTAATTGCCCTAAGTGGTGGCTCTAGTAACCTCCTTAGATCAACCCTGTGATTTACATATACTGAACATCACTTACTCGGCCTAAATCCTTGAACTGAATTGCAAATTGTGAGTAAAAACTCGTTTAAATTCTCGCACTGGTACCATAACACCCTACCTTCAAGGCAGTCTATATGCATCACACTTCTCGTGTGCAGTAGGTGCGCTGCATACTAAATTCACTGTGTGACAGGTGCGATGGTCAGGGAAGGTTAACTTTACCTTCAAACTTTGGTTTTTTCCTCACTATTTTCAGTCCTATTTAGGAGTTTTGTTGTCTGTGGTCAATATATCTCTATGAAAACCCCCTTCTCCTACATCATTTTGTCTCTATTGTGCAAAGAACTGTATGTGTTTTTATGTATTATGTGTCATTTTCAATTCTCTTTCACAAAGAAGTAGCATAGTCAAACTGTCATTTCTTGATCTGAAAGTGTCGTAAGTGTCGTTTTCAGTTTTAGAAGGCAATCCCATTGTTCTTGATAGTCGATTATATAGTTACTCTTGTATATGATTTGAATTAGTTGTTTTTAAAGTGTCGAAAAGCAATTTTCATTTCGAAATCGCAAAGTGTCTCCCTTACCTTCACTTCATTTTGAAAAGAAATTTGTTGAGTATTTTGTCGCTTTTTGAAATAAATTCAGGATTTCACTTAGCTTTTTCTTATCGTCATTTCGATACATTAAGAAGAGTTTTTGAAAACAAATACATGCATGTGCATTTTCATTTAGACTGTTTGGTTTGATTTAGGATAGTGCATTTAGTGTGTTCTCTGTGCTCTTTGTTGAAAGATTCTCAACTTTCTTTCCTTAGTAGCTAGGATTTTCATTGCCAAAAGAAGATTAAACAGTTGTTTATCATCTTAGACTGAATTTTAGGAATTGTATACACATCACACAGTGAACGTGAAAGGAAAATTTTTAAACAAGATCAACTTAAAATAAATTTAATGAATCTACCAACGCTTTTGAACCTAACACACAACATCTAGAGGTCTAGGCTAGAGACGTATTGCGGCGTCGTAAAACCTGGTAACTGTTGTTTTCATTGTTGGTTGGGTGATTCCTCCACTCTGAGACAGAGACCACAATAGGCTGCATCCTTTATCCTTAGGATGTCGTGTCTGTCGCCCTATCGATCGCAATGCATTGAACACAGCATTCGGGAAGATTGACTGTCATACCATAAAAAGTATTCTGCAATTTTGTGATTGGTTTGGTAATCCCATTTACCTAGATTTCCAGTGTAGTCCATTTGCTCCTTTTTAGATTCCTTAAAAGAAAAGGTTCATTTGAGCACTTGTCACTTCAGGCTCATCAAAAATCCAAGGTGACTAGAGTCATCTTCTGCTTTTTCTCGACTCTTAAAAATTAAAAAAACAACTTGTGTCAAAGCGTCTAAAATTTATTATAACATCACAAATTCCCTTGTTGGTCTTTAGGTTGAGAAAATGGAGTCTACCAACCAAGGATTTCCCCTTGGAGGAAATCCTAGTCCTTTCTCCTCTTGGGGAGATGTTGGTGCACCCCATATGGCCACATTGTCACTTCCAGGATTGACGATTGGTTTGCCCGTATGGGTCTTCTCTACCTCTGTCGTTCAGAATACCGTAATTCCTGAACAGTAAAGTCAGCAACTAGATGATACTAGAGTTGCCCACCAACCTTCTACTTCGTCTGATTCTCCCTCTCCTCCTTCTTCTTCACTTGATAAAGCTGGTAAAGCTCAAGATCAAGTAACTGAGAAAAAGAAGAAGCAGAAAGAGAAAAAAGAAAAGAAGAAGAAGGAACCAAAATCGAAAGGGGGCAACCAGGCATCATCTAGAAAAAATCGTCACACCGCACCGTCTAAACCTAAATCTTCATGTGTCATTTGCAATGGAGACCACTATCACCGAGATTGTCCCTGCATCCCTCGTATCTTAAGGGACTGGTCTCCTCGTTTGCACAATCCGGTGTCGTCGACCTCTGATGATCATGTTGAATGCACACCATCAACCAGTGAAGGTGAAGTATCTGGACAGAAAAGGAGTCCTAGATTTCCTTGTAAATTGTGTGAAGGAAATCACACCATCCACCATTGTCCCTTCCTAGACGAAGCTAAAGAGTTTTGAATGACCGTCCTGCTTCACCGCTACAGCTCCCTCCTGGATATAAAAAACTCTTGCCAAGTCCACCACTAGTTGAAAATCTGGCTAGCATCCATTACGGTCGGCCAAAACATCTATCACTGAAAATGAACCCTCTGAATCCACACCAGACGAAAGTCAAAAGGTCGAGGCGGAAATTGACCCAGTCTTGCCTTCAGAGTGTTCATCTTCGAATGATACTGTCACTAAAGAGAAAGAGAATGACACCATTCAAATTCTTTTCATAAACACAGACTCCGATGAAATTGGGGGCAGTCTACCCGTTCCTTTATCGCAGGAAGGAAGTTCATCAGAGTCATATACGATCGTCTGTTCGATCCCACCTCCAAGCAACCTAGTCGTTTCCTTCGACTGGAATCTACTAGGCAGACCCCGTTTACCTGCTAGTGTACCATTCTGAATCATTGTGCAAGCTTACAGAATGGTCATGGCTGGTCCCATCATCGATGAAGGGGTTTCTGTGAGTATCCTTTCCTCAACTACTTGGAAAGCGCTTGGTTCGCCATCGCTTTTGCTTGAAATGAGAAATCTGACAGACTTTGACAAAGGAACCAGTCGACCATTAGGGATCCTTCCAAATGTGCCCATTACTTTGAGAAGGAAAAAAGTTCACATGAATGTGATGGTAGTTCAAGGACCCCTGGATTATAATCTACTCCTTGGACGCGACTATATTTATTGCATGGGAGTCGTCGTCTCCTCACTCTTTAGAGTAATGTGTTTTCTGCACGAAGGCAGAATGGTCAAGCTCATAGACCAAATGTCATTCCCTGGTTCACAC
>APFE031538481.1:201902-228083 GCA_000404065.3 Pinus taeda | reverse complement strand
GAAGAAGAAGCGGCAAAGCTCTATCAGGAAGGAGAGGAATCAAACAAGGAAATAAAGCGCAAGACTAAGGTTGGTCTCCTTTGTTCCACTCTTATCTATTTTCATAAAGGAAAGCGAAAGTAGTCTTTACTTGTTTGTTTCTAAGATAGCTACCAGTCTTAGTGGGAATAGAAGCTCCAAGTGGACACTATTCCCGGTAACATGCATACTTTTGAGAAGAACCATATTTATAAAAATTGAAGATACATTAAAAAAACTGTGTTCAAACATGCTTTTTAATGTATCTTCAATTTTTATCAATGTGGGTCTTAAAAGTATGCATAATTGGTACTCATTGGATGTGGAATACTCATATTTATAAAAATTGAAGATACATTAAAAACACTGTGTTCAAACATGCTTTTTAATGTATCCTCATTTTTTATCAATGTGGGTCTTAAAAGTATGCATAATGGGTACTCGTTGGATGTGGAATTTAATTCCACTTCCAATGAGTGTATACACTTGAAATTTGAGTAAACCTATAAGGAGATAAGCAAAAAATGCAATTAAAAAAGTAGTTTTTCTTCTTTTACCTGCAAAATATTTATACGTAACTCTTTTCAAATTAAAGGATTTCGATTGGTTTACATATTATGACATTGAAAATACATGAAAATTCCATGGGAACTTTTAGGCTGAAATTTCCTTTAATGTGAACTTTATGCCTTTCTATCTAGCCTTTATCATAGACTTCTTAGCTTGGCTCAGGAATATTCTCTTTTACTGCTAACTGACAAGCATTCATGTATTTAATGTAGATGATATCTAATTCTAGTTCTAATCCTAAAATCCTTGAAAACCAAGTGCTAGAGTGAAAGGAAAAGAATGTAAATGAAATTTTGAAGAAAAAATATCCTCTTAAAACTAATCTATGATAACCAAATGTTGATTACTAGTTATTGGTTTGCTAGTTTCCGGCTGTTCAAGCAAGAAGACTCTTGTAAATAAATATCAGGCACAATGTTTATATATATATGAATTATTACAAATCGAAGTCTATTAACAGATGCATATATTATTAGAGTTTAGATGAAGGTATTGATTTAAACTAGGGTATGCCATCAGCGAAAGGAAATATTATTCACATACGGATTATGAGAAAAACATATCATGATTCAAGACATAAATTACAAATTTTGGAAGAGTACTCTGTCTCCACACTTAACTCTGTATTAAGCCTAGAAAAGAAGCATATAAAGTGATCTTAACTCAAGAGTTGAGATTGCTAATAGTGATATGGTTATCGTGAAGCAACTAAGTCAAATCAGAATTCAAACGACAATCTAGATTTTAGGTTATCTCATATGAATGTAAACAAGTTTGTGTATGGTAAAGATCCCTTTCAAACAATAATGAAAACCTACGCTAATAATAACATTGTAAACAATCACTGACATAATACGATATCATAGGTAATATGATTTGGAAATAAGTATTATTCTTGTGTACCAACGATCCTTCACACAAGGCTACTCTATTAATGATGTATGAGAAATGGAAATGATAATAAACAAAACACTTTTAGTCATATAACACCGTATCTCATCACAAGCATGAACACGAACAAATATGAAATAACAAAAGCATACAAATGAAAAGAAGAGATGCTTTACAATAAATATGCTCCTATAGTGGTGCTTAAATACACTTTAGGTTTAGAGATTAAATGTCACCATGATGATGGATCATTAATTAACTTTCATATCAATCAAAACCAAACTTACATAAAGGATGATGCCATAAGATTGAGGAATGAAAGTACAAAGTATTAAGAGTATTGTCAACATAATTTACTTAGAATGTCTTATAACTCACTTGTCATTAAATTTCCCAAGTGAATTTATAGATTACATCCTCAAATTAAAGTGAATACATTCTTCAGAAATGGTCTGGTCCAAGGATAGGGTTATATCCCTATATCTAAGGGATGAAGCATATCTTATTCACCATGAGCGCAACCAAAATATCTCTTGCAACATTGTGAACATCACCAGATCCTCTGCAACCATGGTGTCACCAACCAGATCCCTAATACTCTATAATTATAAATGAGAATAGGGTTTGGTTTAACTTTCTATGCCATCAAACCTTCCCAATTTGGCCTTAAAACCATCGAAGTGAAGATACAAATCCATTCTTAAGGTGACAACCACATTGTCAGGTGCTTGATCCACTTGGGGAGTGATCTTGTGCATGGTTATCCATGAATTTACTTTCATAGGCTTAAGGCTCCTTTGGTAGCAAAAGAATTTGACTGGTACTAAAAATGAGCTAAGGTTATTTAATTAGAAAAAACAACCTCTGAAAACACTTAATTATCTACTTAAAACATAGAATTTGAAGAATGAAGCATAAAGTACATGACCATGCTATTGATAGGAATTGAAGATTAATATGATAGGTTTAAGGGTCAAAAAGGGTATGATAAGTAAGAAAATAGTATTGAAAAGGATAACTAGGGATGAACTTTTTGGGGTTCAACATATCCCCCATTCAAAGCTTCTTGCATGCCCTCATACAAGCCAACACAAAGTCTCAAAATTTTGGGACTCCATCCTGTAAGCTATTTCAAGAAACTTATGTTGCATTGATAAGGATGCTAAGTCCTCCCCTTGTTCTAGTTACTATATCTGATGATCTCCCTTGAGATGAAATTCTAGTTTGCAACTTTCTAATTTCTTCCTAGAATCTAGAGCTTTAAGCCTTCAACTAATACTTTTCCTTCTATATGCAAGAGTTAAGGATTGTGAGCTCAAGGAACTCTTCCCTGAGACTCTTAATATTCTTGTTTGTCCTCTACAATTTTTTAGCAAATGGATCATGAGGAGTATAATGAAACATTGATTCATTTGGCAGGGGATCATTATGGTCAATATATTCACTATGAAAAGAATACGTAGGCATATCATATTGAGACTCTTTTCCATCAGACTTCTGAGCAAATAATTTAGGACAGGTCTCCTTCATTGGGTTGATAGATTGATTCCTTTTATTTTTCTTTTTTCCAAAGAGCTCATCCAATGCCTATACATCATCATATTCAACACAAACAAAATTGTTCTTGGTGACTTGTGGGGTAAGCGCAGGTGATGGCTTCATAAAATTTTGTAATCCATGTTGTTTGGACATATTTCTAGTAACTCTATGAGTGGGTACAGTGAGATTTATCTTCGTTGTGTTGAGATTCTTCTTTTGTAGTTGATTTTGAGGGGATCCACCCATCTCTACTTGATTTTGAGTTTGGATCTCATGATTTTTATTATCAAGTTGCAAATCTAATGGTGGCTCTCTAGTATTTCCTTGCAATCAAAACACACAGTTATTTTGAACCATGAAATTATCCTAGGTTTCATTCCTGTCTTTCAACTACTCCAAAATCAACATTTTAACTAATACATGATGGTGTAATCTAGTGGAAATATTCTTCTAGTTATGTTTCACATGTGTTTCCATGTTACCCAAGATTTTCCATAGGTAATAAGGAAAATTGAGGTTTTTCCCCAGACTGAAAATGCAACAAAATGTGGATATGATATTGAAGGGTGAGGCCATACCTTCCCTCACATGTTAAAAACTTATATAGGATTAACAACAATTTGATCCATTCATCTTTGAGCCATGTGTGAGGTATACCCCTGGTCCAGTCTACATCTTTGTGCTTAGGTTTTAGAAATGAATTGCAGACGTCTTTATCTAGTGGCTTATTTTTGAACCACTTTTCCCAAGTTCTAGGAAGACTAGTGGCTCGAGAAATGGTCTCCTTAGTTGCTCAAGTGATTGAGTTTCCTATTCAGGAAATTATTCCTTCAGAAGTTTGGGAAAAACATAGGGTTACTTTGTCATCATGCCCTTGGAACTAGGCCAAACCTTCTTTCCACTTAGACCCATCGAACCAAATACAACTTGCATTATCCTTAGGAAATGTTTCCAAGGCTTGAGCAGTGAGCTCATTCCTATCGACCACCATTCATACTAATGCAAGGGTTACACTCAAAACCCTACTAAATTAGTACTCTATCAATTCGAGATATGAAACCATGATATCTTTATGCCAATGCCATGTATCTCAAAACCATGGTTTGTTTTCCTTATCAACCACTTAATCTCACCAATTTTGTCGTCTGGTTGACATCCTTCAAATGAAACATTAACAATAGGTTAATTAAAATGCATAACACAATGGTTTCGAGGGTTTGAGAGAATTCATTAGCATAATATGTTATAATTGGCCATACATGGGGTTAGTGACATGTGGAATAGTATACAATTGAGTATGTACATGTTACATTGGCTAATGATGTCAGTGAAAAATTAGAGCAAAGTGAGGTTATGATTACAAGAAATGGGGGAATGTCACAAGTGTTGTGTATGAATAATAGTCAAATTGGATTCATCTTTTGGCAACCCAACACTTGTGAATTATAAGAATGGGTTTGTAGTATGATGAAACGTCAAATCATAATATGGGTGAATGTATATACAAAGGGTAAAATAAGGTGGTTTATGTATGTATGGTTTAGGAGCAAGAATAGGATAAAATAGATGGAATAGGTCTGTTTCTTATAAAGATGAAAATTCATATGTTCATAATAGAAAAAAAGTGAATTAGAGATAAGTTTTTACCACAAGAAAGTTTTCTTACCAATACCATTTCATGTCATTGTAGATGTTGAAAGTGAAGATAGTGTTGGAAATAATACTAAGGGGTGGGGGGGTGGTGAATCAGTATTAGCAAGTCAATAATTTTTCATTTCCATAATCAGATTTAGATACACTAATTCGGTTAATGGAACTTGCATGTACACACAACTGTGGTTAAGGTAATTAACGTATATCCAGTAAACTTATGATTTAGTTAATTCTTCATATGTTGATCTTTAATCAATGCATAAACATATAAATAGTAACTAGGTGTAGTAAAAACAGAATAGACCATCACACATACGAAACACACATGAACACCAAGATATAAGGTGGAAACCCAATGTGGGTGAAAACCACCTACTGCAATCGTCTCTGTCTTCTTTTAATAATACGAGAATTCTGTTTACAATTCTTGTACTAGTGCAGACTTATACTAGTACGTAGGCTTCTACCTGCAGAAGGCTACAACCTTCTCTCATTCTCTAGCTTCTACTGGAAGGGAGCTACAACCCCCTAGCTCTTGTACTATATGATATGTTTACTAGTACGTAGGTGCCAGCCTCTAGAAGGCTACAACCTTCTCTTTTCTTCCAGAGACCATGTTTCTAAATTTTCAAACTAGATCCATCAACAACATCATTCAATCATCAAATATATCTACATCAACCAATCTCCTTTTGAACCAACCACAACCGAATCGATCAACCACTTTGAAAACCCGTTAATCTAATTATTCAGAATGTAGTCACCAGAACCCAAGCCAGAACCTAGAACAATGCAACAGCAAAAAAATGCAACTAAAATATATTTTGTAAGGTATACACTACTTCCATGTGTCAAACTTGCGTGCATACACGCTTTCCTCAAAGCGAACTAGCGTACATATCTACAAATCAAATTTATGATGTATACACAGCTTGGATATGCAAAACCAGCATGTATATGCTTCTTTCATAAAGTGAACCTGCGTACAGATCTGTAAATGATGATTTAAACATTACAAATATTGCAGACTTCATTCATACCCAGATCATCATATTTACAGACTACAACATGCGTTATTTATTTAGACACATGATCAAACCACTTAAAAGTAATTCACTTCAAGCCTTAAGATCTTGATACATCATTAGATCTTATCCTTCATCAAATGCTAAGGTTCATCCTTGGCTTAGATCAAGCATAGCACCATAAGCCAATAACCTGCATATTAGATCTCACACTTCATCATATATTCAATACTTGCACACATTGGCCTAATGATCTTTTCCTCCTTTTATAGTCTTAGGCCTTTCTCAATACCATGGACCAAAACCACTTAGGACCAATACCTTGGACCGAATATCTATGGTCAATACCTCAGACCAAATACCTTGGACCAATACCATGGATCAAAATACCATGGACCAAATACTTAGGATCAAAAATTTAGTTTTCCAAGGTATACGCACTTTTCCTTCTGTGAAAGTGCATGTGTACGTATACGCGGCTTGTATAAGGTGAACCTACATGTATATGCAGCTTGATCAAGGTGAACCTACGTATACCCCTCTTTCTTCATTCTGTGAAGACTGATCTGTAATTCTTTGATGTTTACCTGCCATACCATGATCTTTCATCTGAGAGAGTTGCCTTTTGAACTGATTCCTTGAAGCTTCCCTGCATTTCATCACATCTATAAATACAACTGCCATGCATGTTGTCACATCTAATATCTCTTATGTAGATTCATCTAGTTACCATATACAGGTGAGTTGTTCTGCTACAAGTGGGTTTCGATCAATTTCAATACATACATCATAATTCCAACAATCTCCCCCTTTGGACTTGATGGCAACAACCTCACCAAGTCACTCTCCCCCTTTGACACCAAGGGCAAAGTGTCATGCTCCCCCTGAGTGCATGCTGAATTCTCTAATATGCTGAAGTGTGCTGATTGAGTTGTCATGATCGATTCCATGCTCCCCCTGAGCATAAGCAAAGTCTGCAAAAAGATGTTCTAAAAGAAGAACATGACTCTATACATACATCACAAATGACCTTCCTATCATCAATGACTCATACATACATCCATCTCCCAACCAAGTGGGGATATACCAAATTCGGCTCATCCACCCAACCAAGTGGGGGTATATCAATTGTTTATACATGTCAAAAACAAGAAACATTACATCATCCATCCCATGCATAGTGGGGTTACAAATTAGGTCTTTTCATGACCGCTACATTAAAATATATACATGACATATATAACAGAGACCAAATATCTTAAACAAGACCATGATAGTCATCAACAACTATCATATGATCTGTACCATCAACAACATCTGTGAACAACATCCAGACCAGCAACCTGTATATGTCCATCATCAACCATGTTCTCCCCTTGAACCTGTTCCACCTGTTCATTGTCAGATATGATCATTGCATATGTCAGTAAGAGATATCAAAGCATCATCATCAATTAGATATACATCAAGTTATCAACAACTTTATGAGGACCAATATATTTCCACATGTTATGAGTAGATTGAAACCATCATCAAACAGAGTAGATAATTGACAGAACCATAGTAGACCCCTTTTTCTTGAGTATGGCCTATTTCTTTTCTTTAGCCCAACATATACATGACTGTGCCCATAGAAACTCATATATGTACACGACTATGCTTCATGAAACTCGCATATAACCACCTTTCTCTGAAAAATAGGATTTAACCGCAGGATGATGCAGAAACTACAAGATTTTGCCTGAGATATTCAAATGTTTCTCTAGGCAGTGGTTTAGTGAATATATCCACAACCTATTCTTTGGAGGGAACATACTCCAATTTGACATTTTGTTCAAGCACTTGTTCACATATAAAATGATATTTGATAGGTATGTGCTTGGTCTTGGAGTGCATGACTAGATTCTTTGAAATACTGATGGCACTCGTATTATCACATAGAATGGAGATGGGTGGAGTACATGTGATCTGAAAGTCTTGCAAGGTTTGCATCATCCAAAGTAGTTTTGTGTAGCAAGATGCAACAACCATGTATTATGCTTTAGCTGTAGATAATGCAATTGAACTTTGTTTCTTGCTGAACCAAGACCCTAACCTGGAACCCATATAGAATGCACAACCACTAGTGCTTTTTCTGTCATCAACACTCCCTGCCCAATCTGCATCTGTATATGCATGAAGTGTAAGATTTGTATCTCTAGGATACCATAAACCAAAGTTCTGTGTTCCTTGAAGATATTTGAAAACCCTTTTGATTGCCTGAAGGTGTGATTCCTTTGGATTGGATTGGAATCTTCCAACTATTCCCACTCCATGCACGATGTCCAGTCAAGTACCTGTTAGATAAAGCAGACTGCCAATCATGGATCTGTAAGTTGGTTGATGTACTGATATTGATTCATCATTTGAGCTAAGACTGCATCCTGTTATACTGGGAGTACTTACTAGTTTAGAATCTTCTATGCCATACTTTTTCAGTTCTATTTGAGATATTTGATTTGTGAGAGGAAAATACCATCTTTATTTTGTTGAACTTGTAGACCAAGAAAATAGGTAAGCTCACCATGAAAGGACATTTCAAATTCTTGCTACATTACTGAAGCAAAATTCTGACTCATGGATTCTACGTTGCTGCCAAAAATGATATCATCAACATACACAACAATTATTAGCAATTTACCAGTGTCCATATTTGTATATAGATTGCTATCTGTTAACCCCTTTGAAAAACCTTGTTGGTGGAGATATTTGTCAAGACGGTAATACGATGCCCTTAGAGCCTATTTTAGACCATAGAGAGCTTCTTTGAGTTTGCATAAAAGTTTTACATGATTTCCAAGAATTAATCCTTCTTGTTGTTCAATATAGACTTCTTCTTCTATGTCTCCATTGAGAAAGACAAATTTTACATCCATTTGGTATACTTTGAATTTTTGAAAACTAGATATAGCAAGAAACATTCTTATGGCTTCGAGTCTAGCAGCAGGTGCAAAAGTTTCTTCAAAATCTATACCTTCTTGTTGAGCATATCCTTTACAAACAAGTTTGGCTTTGTTTCTAATAACATCTCCATTTTTGTTCAACTTGTTTTTGAATATCCATTTAGTTGCTATGATATTCTTATGATGAGGTCTAAGAACTAATTCCCAAGTATTATTCTTTTCGATTTGTTCAAGTTCTTCATTCATGGCCTTGACCCAACATTCATCTTTGCATGCTTCATTTACATTTTGAGGTTCAGTGGAAGATATTAATGCTAGATAGCTTGAAGTTTAAGCAATGGTTCTTCTACTCTACACACCTGCCCCTTTTCCCCCAAAATTTCAGTTTCTGGATGATTTTTTTGAACATACCTGGATGGAGTCTTTTCTTCTATCGTTATCTCTTCTTCTGGTGCTTCATTGGTTTTTTCTTCAGTATCAGTGTGATTTGATGTGGGAAAATGATCCTCATATTCTTCATTTTCATAATCTTCAATTTTTATCTGTTTTGGATTTTTGCATGCTTCATCAACGACAACATCAATACTTTCAATAATTTTCCCAAGTCTTTTATTGTAGCACTTATATCCTTTATTTCGGGAAGAGTAGCCAAGAAGAATACCTTCATCTGCTTTGGGTTCAAACTTACCAAGTTTTTCATCAGTCCTTTTTATGTAACATTTGCTTCCAAACACTTTGAAGTACTTTACAGTAGGATTCTTACCATACCAAAGTTCATGTGGAGTTTGAGTGCTATTTACCTGAACATTTGCTTGGTTGAGAATAGTGACGGCGGTGAATGCAGCTTCACCCTAGAAGGTTGCAAGAGTTCTAGATTCATCTAGCATAGCACGCGCCATTTTTTGAATAGTTCCGTTCATTATTTCTACCACTCCATTTTGTTGAGGAGTCCTTGCGGTGGAGAACTGCCTTTTTATTCCATGTTGTTCACAAAAGTCAAAGAATTCATCCGAGTTAAATTCCCCTCCTTGATTAGATTTGAGGAATTTGATTTTGCGATCTGATTCATTTTCAACCAAAGCTTTGAAGGCTTTGAACTTTTCAAATGCTTCATCTTTATGCTTTAGAATACCTATCCAACACATTCTAGAAAAATCATCAATGAATAATATAAAGTATTCTTCTCCACGATGTGACTTTTTCCTTGATGGTCCACATAAATCAGTATGAACAAGTTCAAGAGGCTTGCTAACTGACCCTTCCTTTTCGATGAAGTGAGATCTGGTTTGCTTATCAAATTGACATGATTTTCATATAGTAATTTCAGGAATGTTGATATCTGGAAGATCACGAATAGCCTGGAATCTGCATGCTTTTCTTATTTGAGAAAAGCTTAGATGTCCCAATCTTCTGTGCCATAGCCACTTTTCATCATTTTTTCTTAGATAGCATTGTTGTTGTCCTCCCTTGAGTATGTATAGGTTGTTTGGAGTTCTTGTCCCTTTGATCACAGTTTCTCTTGTATCAAGCTCACGAACAACACATCCATTTGATCAAAACACTACTTCATTTCCTTGATCACACATTTGACTTACACTCAATAGGTTATGCTTTAAGCCATTAACATACATAACATTCTTGGCTTTAACCTCTTCTTTCAAGAAAATAGAGCCTTTACCTTTTATGACAACAGGTGTGTCATTTCCAAATGAGACACTCTTTTCCTTTTCTAAGGCATTATATGAGTGCAATTTTTCTTTGTCACCCGTCATGTGTTTTGAGCATACACTGTCGATGTACCACTGGTTTTCTTGTCCTTCTACATACAAGGCTATACTACATCTTTCTGTTTCTAGTTCTTTCTTTCTCCATATTTTGGGATTTAATGGAGTTTTCTCCTTTTGAGTTATTTGCCGAAATTTACTCCTGCATTCAGATTCTTCGTGGCCAAAGTTGTTACAGATAGAGCATTCTATTTCATTTTCAAGAAGAGAAAAGTTATTATAGGAACTTTTCTTGATCCCTATCACATTCCTTTGATTTCGTGCTTCTCTAGTCATGATAGTTTTGTAAGCAACACATTGAGCAGCTTTGTGTCCAAAATTATGACATGAGAAACATTGACCATTAAAGAAATTCCTGTGATTATCGAATCTACTGACTTGTTGATTGTAGTTTCTATTGATATTTATCTTTAAAGAAAATTGAATATGATTTACCTGAGGTTGATTTTGGCTTCTGTTCATCCTTGAAGTAAATTGAGCCTGGTTCACCTGGTGATCTACTTTATATCTTTCGTGACGGTTGCCAAACTGTTCACTAGTCTTTGCTACATCAAGATAGCTTTTAATGGAGGTTGACAACTTTTGTGATTGATATGTTTCTTCAGTATATCCAAGACCTGTCTTTATCAGAGGAGAGCGCTACACTTTGATAATTTCATTTAAGGTTTCTGATCCTTTAGAAAATCTAAGATTGAGAGCTTTAGTTTTCTCAAGATCCTTTCTTAGACCCACAATTTCACATTCCAGCTTTTCATTTTGTTTTTCTCTTTCAGCAAATTGGTATGTCAAGGTATCTATAATCATGTTCTTTTCTGCTAAACAAATTTAGAGTTTAGATATTTCTTCATAAAGATCATCTTCATCTAAATCATCCAAAAAATCATCATCTTCATAATCCATGAGAAGTCTATAGTCATTACTATTTTCATCTTCATCACTATTTGATAAACCATCGCTATCTTCATGAGTATAGTAGCTCTTTTTACTTACACTTTGTTTTCTATTCCATTTTGCAGATTCCTTCCCTTTATCATATTTATCTTTATGAGGACATTTGGCAGCATAATGACTGACTCTACCACAGGCAAAACATTTGAAAGGTAGTTTACCTCTAAATCTTCCAGAACCACGTTGAAGCTTCTTGACAAAGTTTGCTTCCTCTTCTTCTTCTGAAATATGTCCTGATTCATTGAGTTCTTCTTGTCCTTTTGCTGAAGCTTTAAATGCGGTTTCTCTCATATCTGATCAACCTCCTTTTCTCATCTCAAAGGCAGTTAAGATTCTGTGAAGCTGTGTCATGTCTGCAAATCCTTCTTTTCTTCTATGGTAGATACTTTTTATTCAAATTTAGCAGATAAGGATCTTAAAACTTTTTCAACTAAGGTAACTTCCTTTATGTCTTCACCCAGATTCTTCATGTAATTAAAAATCTCATCTATACGTAAGAAGTAACTAGCTAACTTTCATCATTGTGCATCTTGAGAGTTTCATATTGAATTTTGAGAGTTTGCAATTTAGCGCGTTTTACCTGAGAGTCTCCTTCGTAGCTTAGAACGATTTTGTCGCATATTTCCTTGGCTAATTTGAGTTGCATAACTTTGACAAACTCTGATTGAGACAGACTTCCCAATAATGTATTGACAGCCTTGGCATTGGTTTCGTATTGCTTTTTACCTGCTGTATATGTAGGAATTGCTGATGGAAATGTATATTCTCCTTGCACGATTTCCCAGACCTGTTCCAAGAGATTGAAGATAGGCTGTGCTTCTTACCTTCCAATAAACAAAGCTTCTCCCATCAAATATTGGCGATCTGATGGATCCCCCACTTTCTTGATTACTCATGAGGATGGATCTTCCTTCAAGCAATCAAGCTTCTTCTAAAGGACCTACTCTGATACCAATTGTTGGAAATAATACTGAGAGGGGGGATGAATCAGTATTAGCAAGTCAATAATTTTTCATTTCCATAATTAGATTTATATACGCTACTTTGGTTAATCAAACTCGCGTGTACACGCAACTGTGGTTAAGGCAACTAACATATATCCAGTAAACTTATGATTCAATTAATTCTTCATATGTTGATCTTTAATCAGTGCATAACCATATAAACAGTAACTAGGTGCAGTAACAACGAAACAAACCATCACACATAAGAAACACACATGAACACCAAGATATAAGGTGGAAACCCAATGTGGGTGAAAACCACCTGCTGCAATCATCTCTGTCTTCTTTTAATAATAAGAGAATTATGTTTACAATTCTTGTACTGGTGCAAACTTATACCAGTATGCAGGCTTCTACCTATAGAAGGCTACAACATTCTCTTGTTCTCCAGCTTCTACTGGAAGGGAGCTACAACCCCCTAGCTCTTGTACTAGCTGATATGTTTACTAGTACATAGGTGCCGACCTGCAGAAGGCTACAACCTTCTCTTTTCTTCCAAGGACCATGTTTCATAAATTTTCAGACTAGATCCATCAACAACATCATTCAATCATTAAATATATCTGCTTCAATCAATCTCCTTTTGAACCAACCACAACCGAATCGATCAACCACTTTGACAACCCATTATTCTAATTATTCAAAATGCAGTCACCAGAATATAGTCACCAGAACCGAAACCAGAACCTAGAACACTACAACAACAACAGAAGCAACTAAAATATATTTTATAAGGTATACCCTACTTCCATGTGTCGAACCTTCGTGCATACACACTTTCCTCAAAGCGAACCAGCGTACATATCTGAAAATCAAATTTATGATGTATATGAAGCTTGGATATGTAGAACCAGCGTGTATACACTTCTTTGCTAAAGTGAACCTGCATACAGATCTGTAAATGATGATTTAAACATTACAAATATTCCAGACTTCAGTCATACCCAGATCATCATATTTACAGACTACAACATGTGTCAGTTATTCAGATACATGATCAAACCACGTAAAAATAATTCAATTCAAGACTTAAGATCTTGATACATCATTAGATCTTATCCTTCATCAAATGATAAGGTTCATCCTTGGTTTAGATCAAGCATAACACCATAAGCCAATAACTTACATATTAGATCTCACACTTCATTAGATATTCGATACTTGCACACATTGGCCTAATGATTTTCTCCCCCTTTTATAGTCTTAGGCTTTTCTTAATACCATGGACCAAATACCTGGGGTCAATACCTTGGACCAGATACCTTGGACCAATACCATGGATCAAAATACCATGGACCAAATACTTCAGACCAAAAATTTAGTTTTCCAAGGTATACGCACTTTTCCTTCTATGAAAGTGTGTGTGTATGTATACGAGGATTGTATCCGGTGATCCTGCATGTATACGCAGCTTGGTCAAGGTGAACCTGCGTATACCCCTCTTTCTTCATTCTGTGAATACTGATCTGTAATTCTTTGTTGTTTACTTGCTATACTGTGATCTTTCATCTGAGAGAGTTGCCTTCTGAACTGATTCCTTGAAGCTACCTTGCATTTCATCGTATCTATAAACACTACTGCCATGCATTCTGTCACATATGATATATCTTCTATAGATTCATCTAGTTACCATATACAGGTGAGTTGTTCTGCTACAAGTGGGTTGCCATCAAGTACAATACATACATCATAATGCCAAAAACTAGAAGTCTTCAGAGCAGGTGATAAAGAATAAAAAACACCTACACAATTTTCAATATTGACTACTCTATTTTTGTACCAGTGTTGTTTTGTTGACCTTTGTAACTCAATCTGTTGAAATGAACCAAATATGAAACTGAAGGAGAATGAAACTAATAATGAAAATGAATGCATAGGCTTTGAAAATAACTACAATAAGAAGGATAACAAAGGTGAAGTATAACAAGAGGCATTGTTGCATTCCAATCTCTTTAATGAAGAATAAATATGAGCCCTTAAAGTCTATAAAGGTGCTAGATAACCTCCTCTTTTCGGAATAGTCATCTCTACCTCTTCTTCTTTGAGTATCATTCCCTTTTTATTCAAACCATGTAACGATTACCACTACTAAATGTCAAACTAGTAGTCTTCATCATACCAAACATGGAACGCTTCCCATCAATGTGAAAGGATTTGTTGAATTCAAACATGGATTGAATTCATTGTATTACCATCTGATAAGGAATGTTTTTAACTGATGTGAGACCACTCACCTTTGATGTTAATGAGCGTAAAGGTGCCTCTGTACAACTTGATACAGATGAATAGATATGTTGAAGTAGAATCCCTTGCAATATCTGATTGCATGAAGCATTAAGGAATCTCCATTGTTTTCAGTGGGATTTTTCCATTGATGCATGCAACCCTCCAAGTACCATAAGGAATCTCTAAATTTGATCCTAGATGATTCATTACTATCGATTTGGCAAGGTTTCTCGGAAGGTGGGTCTTAAGGAATCCAACATCAACCAATACAAGTACAAAATATAAATGATTTCAAGAATAAAATACAATATTTGAACCAACATAACATTACAAAACTTATTTCAAATCCTTCCTCCCAGGAGTCTAGGTTTTCAAACAAGATTCTTATCTAGTTGTATTAGTTACCCGATTTTCAAAACTAGACTGATGTTTGTCTTTACTATTTTACTTATTTATTTATTACATAATATTCTACTTGAAAATGGAACCCTTTGATTAAGTATAATATTACTTCCATTTAAGCCATGTGCATAATAAGATAACAAATATTTGTAGACTTAGGTTTGAAAAGTAGACTTCAATGTATACCAAAGAATGAGGGACCAACAACTTCAGAGTATAAGATGAAAAGATTTGTTGAAGAAGAGAGTGGTGCTTGGATCTAATGGTATTTTGGAACCAATACTTAATCTAATCATGATTTCCTAGACTCTCTTGCTCATCACGTCTAGTCTATATGTCCTCCTCTACCATGCCATGCAAATAATTTTTTGTTGAATGGTTGATCTTTTGGGTGCGTTATGGATATGATGATAGGCATGTCAAAACTCCTCAGTCTTAGGTTCTAATGGGTTCTGTCCATCAAAATCAGCCCATGATCCTTTCGTCTCCTTAAAATATTTCCAAAGATGATTAGAGAAGGGTTCTGGATATTCTTGTGGAGGTGGCTCATGGATATTCCCTCGCCCCTATATCTTCTTGGAGTGTGGGTATATTCATGATCAACATCAAAATTTGTCATGAACTCATATGCCTTCATGTTACCACCTCCACCCTGAATACAAGAAATTATCCATGCTAGTGACAATAAAAATTAACAGAAAACCAATGCTTGAACCATGCATTCAAATATCATCAATGTATTCAAACATGCACACTATTACCTGCAAAAATCATCTTGGTCTCGCTTTTTTGTATGCTCTTTTTTTCCCTTTCTAACTGTTGTTCACGCCTTCTTCTTGGATGCCACATGAATTCCTCTTGCGCTCCTTTCTTTCCTTGCTCATATCTTGCTTAGGTTTCTTGTGTTGTAGCTTCTCTCTCTCTTCCACCCTTTTCCCCAGAAAGAATACTAGAATGTTGTCTCTCCAATTTATTTTCTTTTCCTTTTCCTTTTCTTTCATTTTTCCTTGCATGCATATTCTTTTACTATTTTTTTCATTTTCTTGTCTCTTCCTTTTCCCCACCTACTGAAGTGGAATTTATTTCATTTTCCTTTATTTCTTTTTCATTTTTGCCTCATGTCCTTATTGTCTTGTAATACTTAATTTACCATTTATTTCCTTTTTCTTGTTTCTAATGCCAACTTCCATAGCCAATAAATAATTAACCACAAGTGGATCCCATGTATTGTTTTTCCCCGCATTCAACTTGGAATACGTGTCCCATGATTGACCTTGGTTTGATATTTTCTTTTATAATGCCCATACATGATTTATTTACATGGAATTTTAACCTGAGGCTATTACACCTTCCTCCTCTATCGCATATAGAATTGGGAATTATGACTCAAAGTCCCAACAATATAGATAAGTATACATGAAAATATTTGCACACAACATGTAAAAAAATTGATAGAGGAGGAGGAACAAATTATTTTACTTTGTAAGATTGTGTGTGTGTGTGTACACACACACACACCTTCTTTTACTAACTAGAAAATATTGGATATATACACACACATATTATCCTCTTAATAGTATCACATCTCCCACTTCCCTCTCTTTTTCATTTTTCATAGAAAATCTTGTTTGTATTGCTTTAAAAAAAGGTTCTGAGTCAGAAGTAAGAGGGATGATAGAAAAATTTAAGGGGAACTAGTCCATGATTTCTTACAAAGAAAAAAAGATAAATCCTAATTATGTCCGTTACTATAATGTTAATTCATCTATAATTACGAGCATAATATCCTAGAAAAAAAAGAATTACATAACATGAGTTACATGAACTTCGAAGTTGTAATCTAGGAATCAACCTTTATTGGATTTGATCCCAGTCTTAATTTTTTCCAATTAGCAAATGGGAATTTCCTGAATTGTTTCATTAATTTTTTCTTCCCCTTGTAATCAAATGCACACATTGTTGGCCAACTAATCTTCCCTATGGTTATTGTATCCAAGAACATGAAAAAATTGAGAATGTTCTATGCTTTTGAGGATTGATCTAATATGGAGAATGATATGGGATAATCTACCTTGCTAAATTCCTTCTTTTATATCATCTAGTCTATTAAAATCATTGTCTCCGATAATATTAGATGAATTTATGTGTTTGTCTTTAATGATCCTGACTCCCATAAGTAAAGCAAGCAACTCTTCTCTATTATTAGTGTCATTGCCCTAACTCCCATTCAAAGGTAGCTTCTTCTTTTCCATTAAGGTCCAAAAGGACCCCCACCTTGCACCTTCCATGATAGGGTTCTTCTTTCAACATCCATTAAAAAATAAGATATATTTTCATTTCTCCATTTTCCATTGGTCAAAGGACTAAAAACCCACTTTGATTTTCCAAGATTTTGGATCTGTAAGAGATTTCTAGGGGGGGAGAACAATGGGAATCTTTGCCAGAATAGACACAAACCAGTTTTGTTCATCAATAGAGAGGATAGAAACATCTTACTTCTTTGTTCCTTTTGATAAAATTTCTTTTGTATCCACACTCCATGTTTTTGTGAGAACTTTCATTTCATTAATGGTTTTATTTTTCAAAACAAAACTGTTCCTTGCTAGTCATAGCTGCCAACAAAGGAAAGATGGAAGAATATTCTAGAATCTTTTTAGAAGGTATTTGTTTTTTAAGGTGTAAGTATGTTTTGAGTACCATAATCTTAAGAATTCTTGAAGAGAGGAGTTCAAAATAAGGGTGACATGAAGAGGATAGAAAAGAGTAGACCAACATTCTTTTGGAAAAGTACAACCCAAGAAGAGATGATGGGTGTCTTCTTCAGAGTTATGACAAAGGGAGAAATTAGATGGACTTGTGATTCCATTTTTCTTCAAATTTTCAGTAGTTAAGATCTTACCATGAATTAGAGTCCACATGAAAGCCTTTATTTTGGAGAGACTCCCCGTTTTCCAATTTTTTTCTAGGACGACCATGGAGGGTTAATATTGTTTTCGTTTGATAAAAGAGTGAATCCTTCTTTAACTGTATACAGTTTAGAAATAAAACCATATCCAAATTTTTTAGCTAATTTAAGTTGATTGGATTAGATGCTCTTAGTTTTAATATAAGGTATTCCATGGATCCATTAAATCTGAGGGGATTGAGAAGGATTTCCATTCTTGAGAGAGAGAGGAGGCTTGATCCCATACACAAAATTGATTAAGGGTTGTCATTCCTTTTGAGATGCACCATTCCTAAAGGGCCTTAAGGGTATAAAGGATATAAAAAGAGGGGTTTTACATATTATATCTTCCCATATTCATATTCCCTTTCTGTTTCCCAAAATTTTGTTAAAAAGTCCAATAGAAATAGTAGAAACTTGCTGCACAAATTCTAGATAGAAGAGGTAAGTCAAGTAGGGATTTCCTTCTCAAATATTTTGTTTCCTAGAGAAATTTAAGTATTTTCCTTCCAAAACTTATTTCCAATAGGTTATTTTTCCTATGATGAGCCTCCACATCAACTTGGCCCCCAATTCTTTGTTTAGAAGATCAACTCTCCCAATTATGTGTTCTCCTCTTTCATAATTGATCGCACCTTTTCCCATTTTATGATGTCGGATATTTTATTTTTATATTTCCCTTATTTCCATAAGAATTTGCTTATTAGGATTTCCAATTTCTTTAAGATTCATGTTGGCACTTGTAACATTAGAAATTGATAAATAGGAAGAGAATAGAGCACTTATTTGATAATAATTGCTGAACCTACTAAGTTGAAACATTGAGATCCCGATTGATTTATTTTCCTCTTCAATTTGTCAATGATTCCCATCTAGACGTATGATTTTTGTGAGTTCTTGAAGATGGTCATAACAAGATATTTGAATGATGTCTAATCAACCTTGTAGGAAAAACCAAATATATGGAACATTTCCTTAGGAGGTTGGGATTGGTATTTCATCCATACAAGAAAATTTTCCCTTTATTTATCAAACCTCCAAAAGTTGAAAGAAAATTATATAGGTGTTTTTTGAACCTTCAATCTATGATCAAAGATGCGCCTCCAATGAGAAGAGTGTCATTTGCAAATTGAGAATGGTTGATATCCTTGATACCTCTACAAAAAAAAATAAAAAACATGGAATTCTTCCATTTCTTCTTTCTTTTTCTAAATTACTTCTTAGATCATATGCAAGGATAATGTAAAGAAAAGGGGACAAAAGGAATACTTGACAAAGACCCCTTGATGCTTAGATAAATTCACTCGGAATTCCATTTACCAATAGTGAAATCCATAGACTAGTAATGCATATTTTAACAAGATTTACAAAATATTCAACAAAACCAAACCTTTGAAGCATTAAGAAAAGAAAATAATGGTGTACCTGATCAAAGGCATTTTCCATGTTCAGTTTTATGATGAAACTTATTTCATTTTTTATTTGGATGGAATGTATTGCTTCTTGCATGAAGAGGATATTATCCATAATCTATGGATGCTATAGAAATACCCCTTGGATTTTAGATATTAGGTCAGAGAGGATAGGCTTTAGACAATTTACCAAGTTTTTTGTTAATATTTTATATAAATCATTTTAGAGGGAGATTGGCCAAAAGTGGTCAAAGGAAGTAGAATTCTTATATTTTTTTTATTAGATCCACAAAGGTGGAATTAGCGCCTCCTCCTAATTTTAATTTATGCTGGGACTCGCTAAACATTTTTTAAAAATCCTTGTTTATTATAGTCCAAGTTGCTCGGTATAAAGAGATTGAAAATCCATTAGGTCCTCAGGATTTACTAGGATGCATAGACCATATTGTAGACCGAAATTCTTATTCATGAATTGGCTCTCACAACATTGAATTTTTCTCTTGAGGATTGATTGTTGGGGTATTTTCTAGCGCTTCCTAAAAGAACACCAGGCCTACGTTTACTATGAGAAGCTAGTGGAAATGGAGGGTGGAATCCTTTTTAATGTTTTTAGTTTCCTCTAGGAGATTCCCATGCACATTTTTCATGGAGCTTATATTGTTTTTAAATCTTCTAGCGTTGTGTTGATTATGAAAGAAGGAGGTGTTTTTATCCCCGAAATTTAGGCACAAGCTACAATAATTCGACATCAATTTATCTTCCTCATTTATATAGTTGTGTTAAAGTTTCTAGTATGTTTCTCTTTCCTGATTCTGAGGGTGAGCGTGTTGGAAATACTGAGAGGGGGGCTGAATCAGTATTTCTTTTTCCCACTATTGTTTCACCAGTTAAAACATATATATTCAGAACACAAGATGAACGACAAGAATAAATTCTTTTATTAATATAAACTGTGCAGTAAAATATATACAATATATAGATGGTTACAATCAGTTGCCAAACTCCAACTTGGACTTTGGTGAGGCTCCAACCTCCAGAGCACCAACTCTATTTTGCCAAGACACCAATCTTGGACTTAGGAGCACCAACTCCCAAGGACATCAACCCCAAGGACTCCAATCCTACTTACTTCTGAGGCACCAGCCCCAAGGACTCCTATCCTTCTTGCTTTTGAGGCACCAACCCCAAGGACTCCTATCCTTCTTGCTTTTGAGGCACCAACCCCAAGGATTCCAATCCTTCTTACTTGTCAAGATTCATTTGATAGTAATGTTCTGCTCTCAGAACTCTTCTCTGCTAAGTTATGTCTATTTATAGCTTCAATCTAGTCTCCAAACTACAGTATCAATGACAACCAGTCTTCTTATGAATGAGTCTTTACAACTCTACACACTGCCCACACATAGTCTCCAATAGCCTTCATGCTCTCTGATAATGTCTTCACACAGCTCTAGTCAGTCTACTATTAGTTGCACTAAGCTCTGCATAAAGAACAACTTCTTGTTCAAGCTTATGTTCTCTACTAGCTACTTCTCCCCTTCGACTGTCTGCTGTCCTGTTAGCCTTGCGGCCCTCTTTCGGTTATTCTGGACCCTCTTTCTGTTCTGTTGTTTTCTCCAACTGCTTCAACAGTGTTCAACAGCTGCAACAACCTTCACCAGCGTTCACTAGCAACTTCATACAATGCTTAACCACCTCTGCTGCTTTTGCTACCTCATATTCTGGTTCTTCGCCACAACAACAACCCCAACAGTTCTTTTTTTTGACTGTTTTATACATTCTCATGCCTTTGTCCATTCATTTCCGCTTACTCAATGGCTCTTTAGCTTCCTCCTCGCTCGCTTGAGCTTTGGCTTCCTCAACACTCAGCAATGGTGTATTCCCCCTGCTATATATATATAATTATGCTTTGATACCATATACACTATAATCCTCCTGATGGCTCTGTTTTCTCTGTTAGTTCGTTTGGCTCTGTTCCGTCTGCTCCTCCTTGCTCCTCTTGGCTCCGATATGTCTCCTTGCTCTGATATGTTTGTTTCCACACATATATATATATATATATATATAACTACACACACACACACACACACACACACACACACATATATATATAGATATATGGCTCCTCCTGCAGCTCCTTTTAGTCCAATGTGGCTGCTTTGGCTTGGCAGTGTTTTTCAAAGACCTCCTTGCATATATGAATGCCTCTCTTACTCTGATATCCTGTAATATTCTTTGATATGCCTCCTTACGTAACTCCTCTTTGCTTATGGCTTGGCTATCCTGATGGCCTTGCTCCTGTCTTTTCATGAATCTGCTCTACATCCCCTTGGCTTCATGTCATCCTCTAGTATCCAGAATATTTCCATATTGACATCAATGACAACCTAGGTCAACAATCTCCCCCTTTTTTATTGATGGCAATATTATTCTTCTCTCCCCCTTTGACATCAATGACAAAGGATTGTTCTGGGACTCCCCCTATCAAACTGCTTCTGTTCTTCCTGAATGGTAGATCTTCATGGGTCTGTGACTCCCCCTGTCATAGTGCTCTTCTTCTTTTTACACAAGATAGAAGGATTGATATTTTATCATCAATTTGCACATTATTCCCTCTTCATGTCTCAGAACTGCTTTATGATGGCTTCAACAATGCTTAAGAATGCTCTACTTTAATGCTTTCATTTAGATTGCAAACGGCCATACACCAAGTGTCCAAGTCCAGGATTTTGCTTCAATCCATGTTGCTGTCTCCATAGGTAACATTGAGAGGCCTTCATAGTCTGAATCAAGAGAAAATGCCCCTAAGATTTTCTTTCTTGCTATCTTTCTCCAGATCTGAGTTCCTTTGTGTCTTTGTGCTTCCCCTTAAGTTACTGCCATCTAGTATTCAATCATCATTGCATTTGGACAAAAATGTGAGGGGTTGTTCCTTACTGTTGCTATATTTCTTAAGTGATCCGTATCAGCTTAAGTTATGCTTGACTGCACAACATTCTCCTTCCTATGAGCCATCTTTTCCTTGTGTTCTTGTACATATCTCTGTAGATTATTTCCCTAGTAGATTCAAATATCCAATCTGTGACTGTCTTTTAAATACAATTGTTGATCTGCATCTTCATGCAATGTTTCAGTTTTGTTATATGCTGCCAACTGCTCTTACTTCAAACTCCATTCCAGATGTATCTGTTTGTTTGAAGACTGCCTCTATTAGTGTCCAAAATTTATCTGTTCTCACATTAAATTCCTGAGTTAAGACATAAACTTCTGTGATAATAGCACCATGGTTGTTTTCCCTATTTCTTTAACAACAGTCCAAAGAATGATTACAGGATCATATACTTCAATGGAGTGCTCCTGAGACATGATCTTCATCAAGGAATGATTGTTAATATAGCTCAACAAGGATTTCATCAGGACCCTTTTCACTAATAGCTTCTGCAATAGTGATCAAGACTTACAGGCTCCCCCTAACTGTATGCATCATCTCCTTTTGGCAGAGTCTTCTTATAAAATGCTTAGATTGTCAAAATTTAGGCCAATGACATATGTTGTTGGCTGGAGAGCTCAAGGGACTTTTGGATTGTATTTCCTTCCTTCTCCATACTTGTTTAAATTTCTTCTTTTGCATAGTTCTAGCTTGTGTAGGAGCCCATGTTAAGTTACAATCATGTGCCATATGACCAATGTTATGAAACTTGAAGCATTCTACATTGTTCATGAATAAGAATTCATGATTTCTTCCTGCAAAATTGTTTCTTGGAGGTTGTCGGAGACTACAACATATATCTCTATGATATGCTTTACAGTCTTTTGCCATGTGATCAAAGTTTGTACAAGAATAACAATAACCAAAAAATGAACTTTAGTACCTGGGAGATGGGGATTGCCTTGATGTACTTCTGAAGCCTTTCTACCTTGATATCTTTTCATGTTAACCATTACCTCTCGCATCTTTGACATCATCTACATTTCTTCTTGGAGCTGGTTTTCTTCTTGGAGGAGGATTTTTTCTATTGCAGCCTTGATTTTTCACCTTGCCTTTGCTAGAGCTGGGAGCATCACCACTTCTTTCTAGCTTCTTCACATCTCTTTTGTTTAAAGCATTTTCATTCTTGTTTGAGGATTCACCTACATATCCGAGACCTGATTTATCATATGGACATCTGTGATAACTGAGCATGTCATCCAAGGCTTGACAACTCTTCAAGGTTTTGTTCATCCTTTCAACCTTTGTTCTAAGGAAGATAATCTCTTCTTCCAATCTTTCACACTCATTATTCTTCTTAGCAAGTTTTTCCTCAGTTTCTTCCTTGATACGAGTAGCTTCATCTGCTTCTATTTTAAGGGAGATGATATCTGAATTCACCTTGAAGATTTCTTCATTCTTTGCTTGACTGCTCTCCATTTTATTCTTAGCTCCTTGTGCCTGTTTCCTGGATTCTTGTAGTTGAGACTTAAGGGAGGAGACCTCTACCTTGTATTGACCAATCTCTTCTTCAATTTTGTTTAGGCTCTTGTGCCTTTGTTCAAGTTGGCTTAACAAGATATCTTCCTACTTCTTTGCTTTATCCAACTGATTTGTCATGGATATGACTTCTTCATGATGCTTTCTTTTGCTTTGATGAAATTTCTTCTTAAGCCTGGCAAGCTCTTCATCCCTTTCTTGTACTTGAAGCTTGATGAGGTCAAATTTCTTCCTTGTTTGATCTTGGTCACCAACTGGAGCTATCTTCTTAAGTGCCTCATTTTCCTTTTTCAAATTGTTAATCTCTTCCATGGCAGTCATAAGTTGAGCGAGGAGTTCTTCTACAAAGTCTTTTTCATTCTCTTCATCTTCTAGTTCTACTTTAGCCTTGATGTCATCATTCTCATTTTCAGCTTCTATGATGGGTTCAGGATCTCCTTCTTGATTGATGGTCATGGTCAGTGCTCCTGTTGAGTGAAGGTCATCAAGTTTGTCCCATATATCCTTTGTTGATGAATATTTTCCTAGATTGTTCTTTACAGAATCAGGTAGCCCATTCAAGACTGCCTTCATTGCTTTTGCATTGTACTTCTTGGATTCTTCATCCATCCTGCTATTAGCAATCACTGATTTCCAGATTACAATGCCTTGAGTCTGTAAGAAATTCCTCATTCTTGCTTCCCATATATTAAAGTTCCCATTGAGCCTTAGAGCCTCATCAAATTGATTGTCTTCTATTTTAGTAGTAGAGGGAGACACATCCTTAGGAGGATTGAAGACTTTCTTCCTTGACTTTGTCATTTGTGTTCTAAATTTCGACCTTCAAGCTGTTAAGCTTTGAATGAAGGTACCTGCTCTGATACCAATTGTTGGAAATACTAAGAGTGGGGGTTCTTTTTCCCACTATTGTTTCACCAGTTAAAACATATATATTCAGAACACAAGATGAACAACAAGAATAAATGCTTTTATTAATATAAACTGTGTAGTAAAATAGATACAATATATAGATGGTTACAATCAGTTTCCAAACTCCAACTTGGACTTTGGTGAGGCTCCAACCTCCAGAGAACCAACTCTATTTTTCCAAGACACCAATCTTGGACTTAGGAGCACCAACTCCCAAGGACATCAACCCCAAGGACTCCAATCCTACTTACTTCTGAGACACCAGCCCCAACGACTCCTATCCTTCTTACTTTTGAGGCACCACCCCCAAGGACTCCTATCCTTCTTGCTTCTGAGGCACCAACCCCAAGGACTCCAATCCTTCTTACTTGTCAAAATTCATTTGATAGTAATGTTCTACTCTCAGAACTCTTCTCTGTTAAGTTCTGTCTATTTACAGCTTCACTGTAGTCTCCAAACTACAGTATCAATGACAACCAGTATTCTTATGAATGAGTCCTTACAACTCTGCACACTGCCCACGAATAGTCTCCAATAGCCTTCATGCTCTCTAATAATGTCTTCACACAGCTCTAGTCAGTCTACTCTTAGCTGCACTAAGCTCTGCATAAAGAACACCTTCTTGTTCAAGCTTATGTTCTCTGCTAGCTACTTCTCCCCTTCGACTGTCTACTGTCTTGTTAGCCCTGCGACCCTCTTTCTGTTCGGTTGTTTTCTCCAACTACTTCAACAGTGTTCAACAGCTGCAACAACCTTCACTAGTGTTCACCAGCAACTTCATACAATGCTTAACCACCTCTGCTGCTTCTGCGTCATATTCTAGTTCTTCGCCACAACAACAGCCCCAACAGTTCTCTATTTTTACTGTTTTATACATTCTCATGCCTTTGTCGATTCGTTTCCGCTTGCTCAATGGCTCTTTGGCTTCCACCTCGCTCGCTTGAGCTTCGGCTTCCTCAACACTCGCTCGACCTTCTAGCTTCCCTCCTCCATTCGCTTTAGCTTCTTCATGTTTACCTTCGATTGATGTGCTGAAAACATAATGTCATCACTAATAGATCACGGGAAAAAATTGGTGCTTAAACAATGGAGAAATTGGTGTTTCACGAACAGAGAAATTGGTGTTTCAACAAATTTTCTCCAAGTGTTTCAACAGTGTTCGTCGTGGAAAAGGTTGGTGTTTTAGCAATGGAGAAATTGGTGTTTCAGTAATGGTGTATTCTGCCTGCTATATATATATAATTATGCTTTGATGCCATATACACTATAATCCTCCCAATGGCTCTGTTTACTTTGTTAGTTCCTTTGGCTCCATTCCGTCTGCTCCTCTTGGCTCTTCTTGGCTCCGATATGCCTCCTTGCTCCGATATGTCTGTTTCCGCATATATATATGATATATATGATATCTCTCTCTCTCTCTCTATATATATATATATATATATATAT